>CM022762.1:9485673-9755673 GCA_012411365.1 Ameiurus melas | reverse complement strand
TGCAGCTGCAGAAACACTGCCCTCTTGTACCCTCACACACTGCTGGAGCGCTATCTACATCAGGTCCAGGACTGCGGTCTCATGGGAATGCCACATGCATAATGCCCATTGGAGTGTTGATTGACAGAAGATACCAACACACTAAAGGTTGAGACATGTCAGAAAAGAAAACCCTTAAATAGAAATGACAATCAGCCAATCAGTAAAGGAAAACAAATCAATCAAGCATTTTCCCATAGACTATCTGGTATCTATTCTGAAGTAAACAGATTGAGAAGAGCCTCATGGCTCCACTCATGAGTTTTGGCATTAAACAAATCAATGACGCAGAACATTCTTCTCTCTCTCCCCCCCTCCCCTTTTTTAAAAGAACAAACACAACAGTCAGGAGGCCATGTTCTCCACTTGGTCAGTAAGGTCGGATCCTGAGGGCAGACTGGTGTGATAACTGAATGACACAGACCATCCAGATCGTGATGCGAGATAGGCCAGCTAAAACAAACAATACAATACAATACAAATAAGCGTGCTATCTAAATCCCCTCTTCAGTAAAGGGAAAGTCTATCTGATTCTGCACTCTAGAGTGTAGTAAGGTGAACAGACACTGCTGACACATTGTCAATGTCTTATTCATGCTACAATAGTGTTTGAGTACTGAATGTTATAATTAGTTCAAATAAAGGCACTTGCTTTATAAAAGCCTACAAAAAAAAAGCATATTTGCAATGAGCAGACTGGGAGCTTATCATTCCTTAGTCAGGACATTACAGAGGAAGAACACAGGTACACAGATCCTCTCAGTCCCCCCCCCCAAAAAAAAAATCTATGGAACAAAGAAAACACTGTCAATAGCCCCACAGGCTTTGGCCAGCATTGCTTAGGTCTTTGGGAAAATAAGATAAAAAGCCCTTCAACAGAATGGCTGAAGTCTTTATAAAAAGGTCTGGCTTGGTGGGATGGTGCTGAAAGCTTTCTCCCTACAAGCTTAGGGTTAGATTTCTAACCCTGGCAAGCCTGGTTGCTGCAGGGATTCCAGATCAAGGAGCTGAACAGGAAGTTGAGAGAACAGGAGCTACACTGGTGGGCCGATGCCGGTCAGCAGCTCTGGGCCTGCTTCAAAAGAGGAGGAAACCTTAGATCAGTCATCTCTAACACTATTGTGATCATTGTCAAAAAGACGCTAATGGCCTAGTTGACATCTGATGGAAAAGAGCTTTTCAATTCTCACAATATCCACAAGCTACGATGTTCAAATGAGTTGAGGTGCACTCGATACTTACCAGATTTAAAGCAGTCAAGCACGGCCTGGTTATTAGAGCATGGAATAAACCAAAAGCACCTGCAACTGGAAAGGAGCTACAAAACAGTTAATCAGCCATTTTGTGTTTCCCAAAGAACCAACAGCAAATAAAAATCCCAAACCAAGCTATTATTGAATTACCTTCAATAAAAACTTTATTCGAGAATCAAAAGTGTGATCAACCAGACTTGTTTCTTACCAGCCCGCTATGAACGTGGACAAGGGACATTCAGACTTCAGATTATGTATACCTATACAGGAGCCCCTGTATTTTAAGTTGTGATATTTCCCTGCATCACGATTTTCCATTATAAATAGCTATATACCATGAAAGCGACCAGGACTGCATTTCCACCATTTCAGGTTTAAGGAGAGTAGAAGAAGGTAAATGAGCTGTGCTTCAGGAACTGCTTACAATGCTATGCCAATCACAAAAAACAAAGCTCCATGGTGGATTTTTAGGTGATTCTACAGCAATGTGCAGTAAAAAAACAAAACAAAAACACACGTTAACAGCCATTCAGTGGGAGGCCACACGGACAATGTGGTGAAAAGGACAACTTAATTGTTATAAAAATAAAAAATAAATAAATAAATAAAAACAATTTAGTTTCAGAACTAAAATCGATAATTAAAATAAATTTCATTATGGATTAGAGGAGTCTGTGACGTTGCTGGAGATAACCCAGTCAGTGACGTCTCTTCACAATAGTAAAAAAAAACAAAAAAAAAACCTAATTTCTATGAACAAGCATCTGAGATACAGTGGAGGTCACAGAGTGAGCTGCTGTGGGAAAAGTGTATGATCCAGGCTGTCCAAAACATGAGCGTTTTATATTAAGCGCTTCAAACAAACTCGTAAATGTATTAACGTGGCTTGTCGTGACCGATGCTGTGACAGATGCATGTGCTGTTTAATGTGTTCCAGACATGTTTTCTTCAGTGCAGAAATAAAATTTTTATATCATTTATTTATATCATTCAGTTTTTTTAACAAATGTTAATTTGTTTATTTAAAAAAAACAACAACAAAAAAACAAAAATTATTGGATAATGTTTGAAATTCATGCCAGTATTTCCATTTTACATAGACTCGTGCTGACAGCGAGTGAGTCTCCGTTAAACTTCACTGATTGAGCGCGGGTCCACACATGCACATCAAACAGCACGCAATAAAAAGGAATCACAATAACTCTGACTTAAATATTCATTTTGATCAAATATGTTGTTTGATGCTATATTTAGCTATATATGCAAACAAAAGTCATTGTGTTTTTTTTCCTGAGAGCAGTAACTAATGGGGTAAAAACATGTAACTGTATATAAATGTAAGAAGTGTCATACATTCACAAAATAAAGTAACACTTAACTGGTGAGAGGTTGAATGTTCTGCAGTAGCGCACACATTAACTCATTTGAACACAGTAAACAGATTGTGCTTTTGTTTTTCTTTACCATTTTTAAGTGATCTAACTTCTGCTTTAAAGCTAGTGGACAATCAGTTTTTTTGTTTTCAAAATAAGTTATACAATATATATAAAGATTTTTTTTAAACATCCTTTGCAATATGTATAGCATAGCACACATACATTTAATTACTTTCATTGCCTTCAATTTGCACAATGCTTGAAGGTCATCACTGGGCAGAATGTGATTTTTTTTTTTTTATAAACCCCCCCCCATGGAAAATACAGAAAACTAATCAATTAATCAAATAACTAGTCGACAGATTAATCGATAATCGAAATGATCATTAGTTGATTGCTTCTGCCACTCATAGGCTATAGGGGGGAAAAATCTAATTATCTGTAGCCCAGTCCTTTGTCTGAGAGAGACATGATGCCTTTGAGATGGAGGACAGTCATCTAAATGGATGAAAGCCAACAATGGCAGAAATGCATTTGACACAATCATAGAATGAGGGAAAAAAAAGCAAAAAAAAAAGCAGAGAATAGCCCTGTAGGCATACAAGATGGCTCGATTTTCTTTAAGATAAGGATAGAAATAAAATAGCTGGTCAGACACGTGCCCTGCCCAAACCACAAATCATGCAAAATGTATGAGCAGCATGGGAAAATTTTATGTCAGGTCTTGTCTTCATCATTAACTCCCACTATAAATTATAAGTCCTTCAGCCAGACACATCTATCTAGGCGCATTTGAGAGAATGTCAGAGGTTTGATAGTGTACATTCATCCATTATTTAAAGGTTAAAGTGACACAAAAATATCTGATAAAGTGCAAAATTTTATATTAACCGACGTAGTCTAAAAATTTACATCGCAGTACATTGCGAGATCGTCTTTCAGGTTTAGTGTCAGTCCAAGACTGTTCACGTTTTGTGATAAATATGCTTCATGTAAAGCCATTGGAGATTTTGCATTATCTTAAATAACTTGTGTATTACGTAGAGCTGGAATCAAAATTATTTAACCACCATTGCAAATCAGGTTTTAGTTCAACACAACACATGCTTCAAATGATTTCCCCAAATTCAACTGAAAATGCAACTTATGACTTCTCCAGTTTCTAAATTATTCAACCCCCTGAATAGAATCCCTCACAACAGTACAAATATGCAAAACAGGTGTTGTCTCATGCACCTGGCATGATGGATCAACTGTATGTCTGGAGAAAGAAGAATGAAGAAAGAACACTGTCCAGTTAAGCATGGTGGTGGCTCGGTGATGCTCTGGGGCTGTTTTGAATCCTCGTGGGGAAGGCAAGATTGAAGCATCAGGAAATCCTAGGAGAAAACGTCATGTCTGTGAAGAAGCTGAAGCTTGGGCATCACTGGACCTTCCAACAGGACAACGATCCCAAGCTTACCACAAATTCCACCAAAGCTTGGTTGCAGAAGTTGTCCTGGAAGATTCTACAGGGCCATCACAATCACCTGACTTCAACTGATTTGAAGGCGGCGGTTGCAACACGCAAACTCCAAAATATTACTGAACTGGAGGCCATTGTTTATAAGGAATAGGCTAAGATTCCTCAAGAACGCTGCCAGAAACGGATCATAACAGCAAATGGGTGCTCTACAAAGTATTAAACATACTTGCCATGAAGGGTTTGAATGGTTTAGAAAGAGAAGTCATTAGAAGTTGCATTTTCAGTTGAATTTGCCGAAACCAATTGAAGCATTCGTTGCATTTATTTCAATGCTATTTCAATGGCGTTTTGTTTGATTTGCTCATTGCAAACAGCTGAAAGTCTGTACATTTTGACAAACCTGATTTGCTACGGGGTTGAATAATTTTGAATGCAACTGTATACATTTTAAATTATAAGGCTTTTCCCTTACCTAATAGTAAGAGCGACAGTAAGGGAAAGGACATAGAAGAATGTGATTAAAAGTGAAACAAAGTTAGAGACAGGAATGGTGTTTTAAAAAGCCCTGATTATATGTAATCAGTCTGTGAGTGTCTCTACCCTAAACAACTCCGACCAATCAGAGTCTGCTAAAAAAGTGCTTTTAGAGACGTAGCGCATGCCAAAGAAGGACCGCCACAAACGGATGTTTAAACACTATGGGACAAGTCCAGAACAGATTACAGCTGTTGTTTTTCCCACAAGCCCAAGCATGGCTCAGAGATTAGGGCTAAACTACTTTCCTTCAGTCAGAAGGTATGGCTAAAATGAATTTGTTTTAAAGTCACTATGTGAGTACAACCTTACCAAAAATCAGTTCCTTTCCACATATGAACAAAAACAATAGGGAGGTAATACAATACAGTGCTCAATTAAATCATATCGGTAAAAATGCTGTGCTGAAAGCCTTGTGTACATTGCAGTACCAATTAACAGACAACACCAAATGGCCATGATCTGCATGTATTTCACAAATAATACAGGCAAATCAAAGCAGACCACAAACTGCCCTGTGAAAATATCAAGAGGAACTACTAAAGCATCTTAGTGCAGTAAAAGTAACCTGGATAGGTCAGGTAGAAAGAAAAAAAAAAGTCTACATTCAATGCTCTGTGAGTGAAAAACAGCTCTTACCTAGTATTGAGACACAATGAGGAAAAAAAAAAAAAAACACATACTTCACTTACAGGTGTACAGAAGAGCTTTACTGCTCTTCTCCAATGCAACCATAAGTACTAGCTAATGCACTTCATTTCAAATCAATTTGCCAACTTTATAAAGAACGAGCCTAGCAACTCTAGTACATGAATACGCGTGTACTTTTCATGATCACTATTTAAAATGAATAAACAGAGCTAAATACAATGCTGTGAAAGTATTTTTCTTCTGTTGGTGTACATCTTATACTAATTTTTTTAGAAATAAAACCAAAATCCAAGATAAAACAAAAGTTAACCTGAGTAAACATAAATTACAGTTTTTAAATGATAGTTATTTATTGAGGGGGAAAAAAGGGTTATTCAATACTGACTGGTCCTGTGTGAAAAATGTATTTGCAGAATTGGTAACTATGGGGGCATTCATAATGGGGTTCAGCTGGACTAGATGCAAGGAGGCTTGATTACTGCAAACCCTGTTCAATCAAATGAACACTTAAATAGAACTTTTTCAACAGCATGAAGTTGGTTAAAAATGTTTTACCCAGTAACACACTATACCAAAATGTAAAGAAATTCAAAGATTAAGAAATAATGCAGGTGATTGAAAAATATCAGACTGGGAAGGGTTACAAAGCTATTTCAAAGGTTCTGGGACTCCAAAGAACCACAGTGAGAGCGATTATCTCCAACTGGAAAAACATGGCACAGTAGTGAACTTTCCCAGAAGTGACCAACCTTCCAAAATTCCTCCGAGAACACAGCAACTACTCATCCAGGAAGTCAGAACAGAGAAAAGAACATCAAATGAACTACAGGTCTCTCTAGCATCAGTAAAGGTCACTGTTCATGGCGCCACTATCAGAAAGACACTGGGCAACAATGGCATCCGTGGAAGAGTGGCGAGGTGAAAACCACTGCTAACACAGAACGACATTAATGCTAGTTTGAATTTAGCCAAAAAATACCTCAAACTTCAAGAGAATGTTCTGTGGCTTGAAGAATCAAAAGTGGAACATCTTAGAAGACAAGGATCCCCTTATAACAAAAGAAATCAGGATTGGGGCAAATACGTTTCACAGCACTGTAGTATTCCATGACACCTGATTGGTGAAGTATGTTACTCAATTCGGTATCAGTGCTGATCATCCTGTTGAAATAACGTCTTTCTAGTGTAGAAAAAAGGTATAAGCTGTAACAAAACATAAGAGTAAAGCAGACTTCTATCTATCCATCCATCAGGATCAGTAGAAGAGAGAAGGGCATCAATCAGCCTGTTAGAATAAGACTAGCTGATAGACAAGACCACAGGAAAAAAACAATGCTGCTGCAGGTGTTTAGCAACAAATGTTCATCCTGGCTACACTGCACAAGTCTCTCAAAATAGAACCATGTGTTATGGTGACCATCCTTCCAAAAACCATGTAGCAACAGTTATACGGTTACAAACTCTTGTAATCTTGTTTAAGTCCGAGATGCTTCAAACTTTTGGGGGAGGCCAGGGGGACCAAAAACCATTGGAAAGATTTTGGAGCAGTTTGCATGGGTTCCAGAGGTTTTAAAACAAGAAGTACTTTGCTGACAGGACACCGGAAGACTTAACAGCCGACTCTGAGCACACCAGAAGTATGGAGGAGGGAGACACGTAGCAGAACAGCTCCAAAACAAACTACTATGGTCCAGGTGTCTACACCTGCCACAGCTGTGGTCGGAAATGATGTCTTTTAGGATGATTTCACAGACATTTGTCAGACAAGGAAGGGTCGACATCACACTACTTGGTAGGCTGGAGCAAACACTAAGTAAAATACTTACTGCGCAATCAAGGGAGTCATGGAACACTGCTGCTAGCAATGAACTCCTTGTTTTATGTTTATAAGGTTAGTGTTTAAACAATTGTTTGTTTTTTATAAAGGGAGTGCAAATACATCGGAGAACGTAACAAAGTGCATGTCTCAGTGCTCGCAGAAGTGAACTGCTCTCTCTTACATGCAACAGAGAGGTCCCACTTGACCTCTCTGCTGCCTCGACACTGTGAACCATCAGATCCTCCTATCAACTCTCTCCAACCTGGGCATCAATGGAACGGTTCTACTGGGTGGAATCCTATCTTTCGGACAGATCCTTCAAGGTATCATGGAGCGGAGGTATTTCTGAACTAGCAACTCACAACTGGTTCCACAGGGACAGTTCTGGGTCCACTCTTTCTATATACACTACATCTCTCGGTCAGGTGATTGAGTCTCATGGCTTTTCCTATCACTGCTATGCTGATGACACTCAGCTCTATTTCTCCAGCCTGACGACCCATCTGTTTCTGCTCGCATCTCATCTTGCCTGTCAGACATCTCGGTCTGGATGGAGAAGCACCATCTTCAGCTTAACCTGGGAAAATCGGAGCTCGTCATCCCAGCCTATCCCTCAATCAACCGAACTTCACTGTACAGCTCAGCTCACTTACACTCATGCCAACCAAGACGGCCAGGAACCTGGGGGTGATTCTTGATGAGGGCTTGACCTTTACAGACCACATCTCAGCAACTGCAAGGTCCTGTAGGTTCATCCTGTACAACATCAAGAAAATCCGACCATTCCTCACCAAACAGGCTACACAGATACTTGTCCAGGCTCTTGTCATCTCTAAACTGGACTACTGCAACTCACTGCTTTCAGGCCCCCAGCCAGCTCCATCAAACCCCTTCAAATGATTCAGAATGTGCTGCAGCGCCTTGTCTTCAACCAGCCCAAGACTACTCATGTCACACCCCTCTTCATCTCCCCTCCACTGGCTTCCTGTAGCGCGCCGCATCAAGTTCAAGGCCTTGATGCTCACCTACAAGACCTTGTCAGGAACAGCACCCTCCTACCCTCAACTCTCTCCTGAAGGCATACATTCCCTTCTCGCAATCTTCTGATCGACTAGCGACCGACGTTTAGTAGTTCCCACTCAGCGAGGCGAAGGTCCCTTTCCAGAACCTTCACACATACTGTTCCCCAGTGGTGGAATGCTCTTCCGATCTCAATCCGGACTGCAGAGTCTCTCACTATCTTCAAAAACAGCTAAAGACCCACCTTTTCCGTGAACACCTAACCATCTCCAAAAAAAAAAAAAAAAAAAAAAAAAAAAAAAAATTGCACTTACACCTCTACTCTGTACACTTTGCTTCCTCTGGTATTCAATTAATGGATCTTGTATAGTAGCACTACTTGTATTGTTCCCTGCTTGATATATCGCTTTGCTTATTTGTAAGTCGCTTTGGATAAAAGCGTCTGCTAAATGAATAAATGTAAATGTAAATGTAAACAGTGTAGCTCCACATGTAGTACATCACTAGTATTAAGGTCACAGAAAGCATACAGTGAGGGTAAAGAAAGAAAGACAAAAAGTGAGAAAAGGCCAGGCTGAGCTGGAGAGAGAGCTGGCAGGGGGCTGGTAAGATAAAGATTGGAAAAAGAAAAAAAAAAGCGGGGGGGTACAGGCTTGTCATCTTGAGTAAATGAGGTCTGGGAATGGGCGCACATTGTGACGGCTGTTAGAGTAGTCATTGTGATGAGCAAGTGTCAAGGGGACAGATTACCCTGCTCAGGTTTTACACGCTTTCTGCTCCACACTTAGACACTTTGCTGTAAACCCATTCTTTCTCAGCCATGTCTCAAACATATGGGCTATAATTCCTGGCCTGCCCCAAGACACCACCACAGCTGCTGCACAAAAGCCATTAGCACCCCTGGACTAGCTCGGGAGCTCAGCAACACAGATTGATAGTAACAATTTATTGTCACAGTTCCTCACCTTTCAAACTGCTTGCCTGTATTCATGCACACAGCTGGAATTCCTGACCAAGCTTTGATCCACAGCACACACGTGGTGCAAATGCACACTAATTAATTGTGTTTACCAAGCTTCTGCAAAGCTAGCATCAAACATGGAAGCACAACGGGCATCATGCTGAGCCAGATGAAGGAAGAGGAATGGGCACAGTGTGGGGCAAGATAATCTCTTTTTCAGCTGCCTGCCCTCATTTCATCACCTTAATAGGTTAATTACAAATATAATTCATGGTAACAAAGACTTGAGAAATTGCAGATGCTGGCTTAGCAGGTTTTACAGCCTGAACAGAAAAGAAAAGGGGATGAAAAAGGAGTGAGAGGAAAAAAAATTGGAAGCTGGTGTGGAATTTGTAGTCAGCTCCATATTATCAGGCACCACAACATAGAAGCTCCATCCCATCCTTTTCCTATCCCAATCCCTTTCCAAACCATTATTTAAAGCGATTTAAAAAAACAAAAACAAGCTCAACCTTTTTTTAGCATTTATGACCACAAGAAGGAAAAGTGGTGTCTCTTAAAAGCAGGCGCTCTCAAGGAAAATCAAGCATCATGCAGAAACTTCGTGAGGAATGGCAGCACAGCTTCTGTACAGTACACATGCCTCATCAACTAATATGGTGAGAAAAGTTGCACTCATATTTTAACCTGCATAGTGCCTAATAGGCCAATAGTGGACCAAAACACTCTCCTTGAAAACGAGTCGTAACCCTGTCAGTACAATGACAAACAGTAAATCTTCTGAAGGTGGTCGACTTCCAAATAAAATCTGCTCTCCAGACAGACAGAACGTGGCTCATGCCAGAAAGAGCATTAGCCTTTGTACATAATTCAGCACTGCTTAGTTGTAAACAGTGAAATCCTCTTCTTGTATGTAATAAAATACTGAATATTTCATTCTTTCTGCAAGTATTGTTCAGCATGTGCAATGTAAATAAGTCAACCTGCAAGCGTTAGAAAAGTGTGTCAGAATGACAGCATGGTGTTTCCATAGCACTTTTGTTTTTACACATGAACACTGTGGTGCTTTGGTTTATTTTGTATATATCTCTAACCGCAGAGTGCTCATGGAAAGTGTCAAAACTTTCAGAACAATGTGCACAAGCAGTGTTGTAATAAAATAGATTGAAATGAGCTGTTAGTCCTCTCATTTAATGTTCTATGATCTCACAGTGGCGAGTGGCTTATTAACCTTTTTTCCCCGCCCTGGTGAAGCCCAGCAAGATCTGATTTTTACTGTATTTTTTCTGTTTCTAATGTGGAGAGATTTAATTATTAAACAACATACCGCTTGCCTACGTCAACAGTACTAAGTGCACATCATGATTCTCAAATCGTACAGCAGCCACTATGCGGTTTTCATACCACTGCTATGCAGATGACACTTAACTCATCCTCTCTTTCCCTCCCACAGGCAGTCATGTTCCCACCCCGATCTCAGTATGTCTGGCAGACATCTCATCATGGATGGCAGCTCATCAGCTAAAACTTAACCCCAGCACAACTGAACTGCTGTTCACCCCAGGTGATCCATCCCGTCAGGACATCGTGATCTCCCGTGACAGCTCTGAGCTCACCTTCAGTAACTGAGCAAAACCTAGAGGTAACCATCGCCAATAAACTGTCCTTTCTTTTTTACATCAGAAGGATTCGTCCATTTCTATCCACACAAGCTACTCGGGTGCTTGTTCAGTTCCTTCAAGTCATTTTTAGACCAAACTATGGCAATTTGCTCCTGGCAGGTCTGCCTCCGAAGGTCATTTGCCCTCTGCAACTGATCCACAATGCAGCCGCACAACTTATTTTCCACCTTCCCAAGTTCTCCCACACCACCCCACTGCTAATCTCCCTCCAGTGACTTCCCGTAGCTGCCCGCATCAGATTTAAAACACTGATGCTTCCCTACAAAGGCAAACACAGTCCAGCACCCACTTACCTCAAAGCACTTATCACACAAGCTGCACCAGGCTTCCTCTGATTCCTTAGCGCTGCTCGACTGGTCCCACCATCTCTCAAGGTAAAAAGGAAGGCATGCATCAAGACTCTTCTCTGTTCTGGCACCTAGGTGTTGGAATGAACTTCCCCAAAAGGTTCAAACAGCCGAGTCACTGGTGAGCACACACCGACAACAATAGTGTGTTGTCAATGTGCTTTTCTTACTAAACCCCCCTCCCACAACAGAGCTTCCGACTGATGGTATTCTTAGTCCATGACCTAGTGAACCAGTACCAGGATGTATTTATTAATGGAGACTTCAAAGCATTTGCACTAAAGATTAAAATACTGTGTTTGGGTGCGTGGGCAGCCATAGCATTGCTAGGTTAGGTTGTGTATGTGCTGTAACAAACTCGCTGTGTCTTGTGTATGATAGTACTTGAAACTATTAGCTCACCACCAGATAACCTCCAGGGAGGCGTCGTCCTACAGTACTTGCATGGGTAGAGGTATGTGATAAAGTGATGCGCGCACACACACACTGCCGGAACACGCATAGTCCTGGTTTACATTTATCGTCAAGCCACGCTGTTCAGTGGAGACACTAGTAGCTAAAACAGGACTGGCCCAGAGATAGCAGTGCAGCTTTGAGAAACTTAATAGCCAAGCTAAAGAATGCCATACTTCTCTTTGGCTGCCTTCTTCTATCTAAGCAGAAATCCATTTGGATGCAGTCCAGAAGGAGAGGACGGGAAGGGAAGAGTGGCCGACATCTATCTAACTGTCAGGACACAGACGCTGCAGTCCCTCTACGCATGCTAAAGAAGCCCCAGCGAAATCCATCTCTGCTATCGCACTGAACAGAACAAGGGAGCGAGAAGGAGATTCCAACTTGTTTCGATATCCCTTTATCCATTACTCTATGAGCGTTAGCCATGAGGGGTAATTACTAACTACCAAACAACTCAAATGTATGCTAAAAGAGAAAAGCCAGCTTGTCTGACCCAATTCCTAAAAACAAAACTAAATGCCCGATAAGAATGCGATCCATTTCCTGCCTCCTTATTTTAAATGCTTCTCCCAGACTGGGCAAGCCTGCTGTCTGCCTGCCCACAAGACTAAACACTGCGTTCTCTTTTGAAGGCGCAGTCTCTCTAAAAATACCTTTTTCAAAAGGTCATCTTTTCATACTTTCAGTAAATGGTTAGTCCCACCTTGCGGTTTGTGTAACATAAGGTTGTCTGGATTTTTTTTTTAACTAGTAGTACCAGACCCTAAACCTTCCTCTGCAGTCCAACCACTGTTCAAACTCCAGCCATTTGTCTGTCTTTCTGGAAATCGTTAGGCGTTCAAGTCTTGCTTCCTAAACAGGGATTGAAGGTAAATTGGAAAAGAGCAAGTTATCCAAGTGTGGCGTTTATCCAACAAGACACTTCTCTCCTCTCTCATCCCATCACATCACTGCAATTAGCGTCACGGCAGCCAGGAAGGTCGAATCCTCAGCTTTCAGCTCTAATTTGGAGCTTTTCCATTTATTAGGAGAGAGAATGAGATTAGGCTGGTCAATAAGCACCAAGTCATTTTGGTTCATTCACTCAGGTCACCAACAACCTAAACTTAAATATACAAAACTAAACACACATCAAGGGCCAAGTAACACTGAACACTCACCATACAAATAAATAAATAAATAAAAATACACTTCAGGATACTAAATGAAGACAGAAGGAGACATGAAGTAAACAGTGGCTGATTAGAAAGTAATGAGTCATAGTCTCAAAGCTTTGGGGAAAAATTTAGGCTTTTCACCACCCCGTACCAACCGACTGCTACTGGGACAGCTGGGTAAAATTTTAAATATAGATTTGAGCTGAAGCAGGGTGGATCTAGTCTGGACTTCCATAGGAACCCACACAGCAGTGAAATAACCTTTCATTCCTCAGTGTTTCAGTCTATAATGGTGGCCAGCCTGCCAATTACAGCAACGATTCAGAAAAGGGTTAAGATTGCACTGATGTGTACATTCATGAAAGACACTGACAAATGCCTGTGTGCGAGCAAGCCTCACATAAAGCACACACAAATGGCATTGGTCAGAATGAAGTCTACTTCATTCTAACTACTTCAAAATGTGGGTTAATTATGAAAATGATTAGATGCAGCTAGGAATTAACAGATTTAACACGCCCAATGATGTGTAGATGGATCCTTCAAAAACACTTTAGCTGTAATTTCACAAGGGTTTGAAATATGTGGCAGATAAGGTTGTTGTGGTTTTCGGCATACCACTTGTCCTTTCTATTTCAAATTACAACAACAACAACGTGATTAAACTGAACAAGCCAGAAAGATTTTTTTTGTGCATGACCTTTCCATAAAATCTCTTACCTGATCAGTATTTAAGACATTCCTGTAAGCGACACACGACACACACCACCTTTATAATCATCCTTTGTGTTTTAAAGTCATCCAAATTTTTGCATTTGATCATTAGTAGGACGTTAGAAGAGACTGGAATGCTAGCTGTTACTGTAGAAAGAGAGCCTACAGAAGTGTTCTGGTCACGTGACCTAGCATCAAGCATAACTTGTGTAGCCAACAAGGACTTATATATATTAAAAAAAAAAGACTTTTATATTAACTGTTGTACTAAAATACGTTTTTGTTTTAGAGTAACCACCATGTGTACAGAGATTAACACTCCCATCTCTGATTTATACAGATATTGCTTTTCCTGTGTGAATCGATAATAATGACTGTGCAGAAGAAATACTGTGCAGAAAAACGTGCTAATTGTATGAGTAATCATACTAGATTATCCGTAACACCCCTAGAGGCAGACAACAGAATTTTCCCTACTGTTTGGTAAACTGACATTTGTGAGACTTTCATTCCCACTGTTAAACGTTTTAGCAGACACAGGCTCACAAAAAGGGTTATTAAAAAAAAAAATACAACTTCCCTTGCTGCTGGGGTGGTAAAACTTGCATACGTGTAGCTATCTGTTAACTAGGAAGGTGTATATAGTGTAACTAAGGACTTACTCAACAAAAAACATGATGCGTCAGAAAAGTACATTAAGACTAAACAAAATTAATACTGAAATGACCGCTGTAATGCGGTGTGTGTGTGTGTGGTGGTGGTGGTGGTGGTGGGGGGTTGTTACAGGAAAGCACTGTTATAAGGTGATCAAGACAAAAAAAAAGGGGGAGAGGAATTTTTTTTGGTCTTGTATGAATATAATGCCTATAACATGCACATTCACAAGTAATTATACACATACTTTTCATGTCCACATGTATGTGTCTATTTCAACATTCATAATTCTGGCAAAAGGTCCTAGTGGCAAAAAAAAAACTATCACGAAATTTCACAGTAAAAGGATATTTGTGAATTCAACAGATTACAGGAAACGTGTCATAGTACTGGTTTTAGTGTGCATATGTGCCTTAAAAATCTGCTTTATTCTGAAAGCGTTTGATAAACTGCATTAAAAACGGCATTAAAACCTTCTAGCTTGATCTAAGCTCGAATTCCCTCTCCACACACAAACCACAAAGTCTGTGACAAACGGCTCATACGGAGGCCAAAAACAAGTCAACCAGTCTACCACTCGGCAACATTAGACAACTATTCCCATAAGTGCAATAAGCCAAGCTGTAACACCTGAGAAAGGGTTTATTTCTTTATAAAGAGAAGATGGAACTTTTCCATGCCATCTAGTCTTATTCAGCTGCAGAGAAAATTTCAGTAGGGCTTGACTCAGATTATCTCCAAAATTCCTAATGGAAAGAGGATAAGAAGGAAATTATGCTTCATTTTTTTTTTTTTTTTTAGACGGCAGCTCGTCATGTCCAGCAGGACTTGGTGAGACAGCACTTTCCGCAGAGCAGCGAGGAGGAGGAGGAGATGCTGGAAAAAGTGAGAGGATCTACAGGCCAGCTAGGCTTTCCCCACTGGAAAGTGAACAGACCCACCATCACTCTTATTACTGCAAGGGCAGACGCCGGTGGTTCAAGGCGCTTCTATTCCTCATCCATCGCCATGTAACTGTGACTGAAAAGCTCTATAATAATTAATCCAGCAGGACCACTTGCTAATATCCAAGCATGCTTGAAGTGACCACACACAAAAGATCTATTGAACATTAAGAAGTGACTGCAGATCAACTCGCAGAGTCCATGTGTGCCTGGTCGTGTAGGCTAATTTATAATCCCGAACAAATTGCTTTAATTACCACTCTTTGATGCGAAACTATTCTTGTCCAAGACAAGAGACAACAACTGTGCAGCACAAAGGCAATCATGAAAATGCTTGCACAACACAAAAGCTGTTGTTTCTCTCATTCTTTTCCCCTATTGAAAGTGACTGGAGGGAAGGATGATGAATTGCCACCGTGCTGGTGAGATGGAGTGGGACAGACACCATAATGAACCTCTTCCGTCAATTAATACCGAATGTACAGTCACAGAGTCTGTGGCAGGCTGTCAGTCACAGCATGTCATCAAATGGGAGACTATCTCGGAAATTCATCCACAGCACAATGCCGACAGTGCAGCCAAAAAGGGAACCCATTGTAGGATTGATGAACAAATGATCAATTATGACAACATGCCACTGACTTACATCAAGTGAATCTCTGTACCAAATGATAAACCAAAAAAAATAAAAACAGAAAGAGAGCCATAACGTTAATTTAAAAGTTTGTTTAGTCATGGTGGCATTGTGGTGGAACTGTGGTTCAATTGGTTACACTGCTGCTGGGATGGGAACTTCAGTGACCGTGATGACACCCAGCTCTATTTCTCCTTCCAGCCTGACGACCCATCTGTTTCTGCACGCATCTCTTCTTGCCTGTCAGACATCTCGGTCTGGATGAAGAAGCACCATCTCGGTCTGGATGAAGAAGCACCAAGCCTATTCCTCAACCAACCAGAACTTCACTGTACAGCTCAGCTCACTTACACTCAAGCCAACCAAGATGGCCAGGAACCTTGGGGTGATTCTTGATGAGGGCTTGACCTTTACAGACCACATCTCAGCAACTGCAAGGTCCTGTAGGTTCATCCTGTACATCATCAAGAAAATCCGACCATTCCTCACCAAACAGGCTACACAGATACTAGTCCAGGCTCTTGTCATCTCTAAACTGGACTACTGCAACTCACTGCTTTCAGGCCTCCCAGCCAGCTCCATCAAACCCCTTCAAATGATTCAGAATGCTGCAGCGCGCCTTGTCTTCAACCAACCCAAGACTACTCATGTCACACCCCTCTTCATCTCCCTCCACTGGCTTCCTGTAGCTGCCCGCATCAAGTTCAAGGCCTTGATGCTCACCTACAAGACCTTGTCAGGAACAGCACCCTCCTAACTCAACTCTCTTCTGGAGGCATACATTCCCTCTCGCAATCTGAGATCGACTTGCGACCGACGTTTAGTAGTTCCCACTCAGCGAGGCGTAAGGTCCCTTTCCAGAACCTTCACGCATACCGTTCCTCAGTGGTGGAATGCTCTTCCGACCTCAATCCAGACTGCAGAATCTCTCACTATCTTCAAAAAACAGCTAAAGACCCACCTTTTCCGAGAACACCTAACCAACTCCTTAAAAAAAAAAAAAAAAACAACCCCACAGACAATGCACTTACACCTCTACTCTGTACATTTTGCTTCCTCTGGTATTCAATTAATGGATCTTGTATAGTAGCACTACTTGTATTGTTCCCTGCTTGATATATCGCTTTGCTTATTTGTAAGTCGCTTTGGATAAAAGCGTCTGCTAAGTGAATAAATGTAAATGTACACAGAGACTGCGTGGCAATGAATGATCATTTCAGAGGTGTGGTGCCCTATTTTTGGCTAAACCAAAGCAGGGTACAAATGAGCATAAAACAGACATAACACGCCCAAAGTTAGACAGCATAACTATCATTTAAACGAAAGTGTCGAACAAATACAAAGGCACTACGTCTTTCCCCACAGTTAGGTGCGTGTAGAATGCTAGCAGACGTAGCTGAAATTTTTTTCCAGTGCGCAAATCTCAACAAGCTATAAAAAGAGTCACCATGAGACCTTTCCCTAAGAATACAAACTCTCTCTGTCTCTCTCAAGTACGTGCACGGTCAAAATGCTCAAAAAGCATATCCCCGATTAATAGTGCGGACAAAATCCCATTTGAGGATATTAAACTGATGGTGTGTGGAATACACTTGCCTTCAAAACTACATCTGGAGAGGTGCCTAGACTTGAAATGAATGACTTGACTTTGAAAACTGTCAGCACCACCTAAAAGACTAAATACCCACAGTGCAAACGGCCTTTAGAAAAAGATCTGCACGTGGATATGATCTTCAAATCTGTTCCGTAGCTCTGCATAATCTCTGAAAGTAGCAGAGCTGAACAGGCTGCAGTCTTAATTTAGTTCCCTACTTAAGGAACACTATTGGGAGAAAAATCAAGACATTCCATGGCTCTCCAGTCTTTGCCCCTTCTCATGGGCACCATACCGCTTCCAAACACACATACCCACACACACAGAGAACGACTGTAATAGGCAAGATGTAAATTGTAGACATGGGCAACCTGAGCTAGCTTAAAGTCTTCACCTGCTTCGGAGGTGAACAAAGAGATCATTCTCCAGTGAGCCCCTTGGGAAACGACCTCGCCCCTCGTAGTACTGTGGTAGAGAGGCATCCCCCTCTAACTATTTCTCCACTCCCCTCTTTCAAGCGGCTTCAAGAGCCAGGTCCAACCTGGGGAAAGGGAAACTGTAGGAGCAGGAACATTAGCAGTGACCAAATTACCTCCAAAGGATCCATCAGTGTGTCAGGAACAAGGGGACACGATCAGCTGTCAGCAACTGAGCTGTACCTTTTGCTATCTCTCCATCTTTCTCACTCACGCACACACACCTTCTCAGACGAGTTCATCTGCAGTTTTGCCTAGGCTGGCATAATCTACAAAAGGAATTTGAAGGAGTTTGGAAAGGTGATTCTCAGCGGGGATGGCCGAACCCCAATGTAGCTGACAAAGGCCCCATAGTACTGGAGCAGCTCCTTGGGAAGAGTTGGTGAAATTCAAACCTTCAAACACTTAGTGTTTAATGGTTGGGTTGTTTTACTGATCTGTGACCAGCAAGGCAAGCGTTTTGTACGTTGTTTGCAAACAGATGTTTTATTTAAAAATAAAAAAATTAAAATAAATAAAAATAAATAAAAAAAATAAAGAAAGGATTCTCAGATGTCATCCGCACTCACCTGCACTCATGAACTTGTGTTAAAAAAAAAAATTCTCATTTACACAACATGTTTGCAGACATGTCTTACTCGTGTAACATCTCTAGAGATAATTTTATATTTTCTGAATTTCAAATTTCACCCTTGCTGTAGATGTAGCGTGCATAAAATGTAGATGTGGCGTGCATAAAATGTGCATCAAGATTATTCATTTCATCCTAATGCTTGCTCATGTATATTCATTTGCAAAAGAAATGCCTTTGAAGGTTTGACTTTTTAGAGCCTGTGTGTGAAGTTGCTATGAAGAGCCACTGCAGAAGGCAGTCAGTCATTGTCCTATAGGTCAGAAAAACTAGGGTTACAGATGGTAACAAGGGGTCAGGAGTTAAGAAAACAAAAATCCCTGGGAAGGTACACAGAATGCAGGAAGCTTTTTCCACTGTATCCATCTCCTATAACACCCACAGAAGCTCTAGAGCTTAAATTAGTTAAGCTGTGTGGATAGATTTTATTTACAAAGTACATATATCCATCCTAATACTCTCACTTGTCTGTGGTACAGGGAATGAGCCCATATGTCTGAGGCCAGGGTGGTAACTGATCTAAAGAGGATTTGTGAAGGCCTGTTTGAATGTCTCTCTACATTGGAGGAATCCCAATAAATAGCCAAAGGCATGTTTGCGTTTCCACACTTGACTATGTGGTTGAAACACTGGGGGCTCATTCTTTCACCATCTCTTGTACAACCGTTTGCATGGCTCTTCGATTAAAACGCTTGACACATGAGGAGAAAAGCCACAGCTGTGAAGCTAATAAATTCATTAAATAAATCATTGCATGGACAGGCACTCTGTAGTCTTTATGCACCTGTCAGACACCTTCAGCTTTAAGACTATTAGGAAATAATCGGGTTAAATGGAACACGGGTCAGAGAACGTTTCCAATTCCCTAGAGAATACTATTCAGACTCTCGTATGGAGAAGCAAATGGTACAACACATGGCTAATGTCATTGAAGTGTCTGACGGTCAGCATGGTGGGTCCAGAAGGTCTGCACGTCATTTTCACCTCTGGAAGTTAACTACTCTCGCCACTTAAACAACAAGGTTAGATACAACATTATTTCTATGTACTTATGGACTCAAAGCTAAAACCCACAGACCTGATCCCTTTTAGACCTTCAAGACAGGTACTGAAAATGGCTGGGAAAGACAGGAAGAAATAGCACGGTAAATAGAGAAAGGACTGAAGGAAGGAGGGGGCAAGCCATCCCTAGACAAACACAGCAGAAAGATGTGGGACATTCGGCAGAAAGGTGGAACAATGCTGCAACCTGTATTAGTTGTGCGATTGAAGCACAAGACTGTGACAAGCAGAAAACAGCCAGACCGATCAGCACAAGGACTCTGATTAAGCAGCGGGGCCAGCTGACGTCAGCGGGGAGTGCCACAAATAAGCTTTATCCTCTAGACAGCTGACCGACAGTTCAACTTGTGACCTTTTTGCTTAGGTCACACGGCAACACTGAATAGAACATGACAACCCACCAATAACCAACATAGACAAATGAACTGATAGAAGTATGTGTATAAGTATGTACACACTTAATACATACAGGGTGCATAACCAAATGGAAATATTCACTCCGAACTAATGGCATATCAATATTTATATATACACAAATACAAGATTTATTGACATATTGGTCTAAACGTTGTTCATTGAAATGTTGGTCGATTTTCACTTCGGTCAAGTTTCCTTCATTACCCACAATTCCACTCAACTAGGCAGAACCCTTGCTACACCTCTGCCTAAAGAAACTGGTACAGCAGCACTTCAGTCCTTTAGCCTGTCTAGCTCTCTAGCCTGCTCATCTGTCCACTCTCCTCAATCCTCTATCGTGTTTGAGATCTCGTAGATCGTCAACTATAGTTGAATGTAGACTATGGTTATGCTCATAAATTATTTAAATATTACATAGAAACGTCATGCCTCACTGAATTCATTGAAACATTAGAGCTAAAGTACACAAATTGAGTAGAGTACACAAATTGACTTATTTGATCTGAAGAGTAGTCAAACTGGCCAGTGCTGTAGACCCGACTTAACCTTCCACACATTTCTCACACTGCAGACAAGGTTAAACAGCATGCCATTAGGGTGGTTTCACACAACTCTAGCAGACTGTCCTTCAGGCTACGAGAGACCAAAATAGCAACGGAATAACCTTTGCTTCGACCTTTTGTCAGGACTTCTGGATGGATCCATACATGGCACCATATGGCCGATTGCTCCTCTAGCTGCAGAGTCTGGCTCATCTATACCGCAAACATTGCCATACCATTTCTACCCTAGTGAATGCCTAGCACAGGGAAAGTGTTGAAAAAAGGGCAGTTTAAGCTACTTAGCCAGTTACACTGTAGGTGGTAAATTATAGATTCAGTTACACCTCTGAAGCACGCCCCCCCCCAAACTGTTCAGGTTTCCTCTTCTGGTGGGAAAAATTCAATAATGTATAGCTTCAAAGACACATTTGAAGACCAAAGATACAGGACTTGTATAGAAAGGTGTAGTTTCATTCTCTTCCTTTACACGTATGAAAAAAATTATAGCCTACATTCTTGTAGTTTTTAAACTTCCGTCAGTGTCCAAACATCTGAACTTATCTGAAATATACTGAACAAAGGCATACAAGCCACAAAATATTTGAAGCGAGAGCTACTAGTCACGACAGCCTTTCTTCACAGTGGAAAGAAAAATTTCAATTGACCATTTGCAAATGTAAGCGGGCCTGAGAGGGTGAACATTGCCCGAGTTCTGCCTTTCACTAATAAGATTAGATGGAAAAATGGCTGGGGAAAAAAAAGTTATTGCTGGTTTTCTACAACCCTCAATGTGTGGCCTGTTTCGAAAGGAAATGCTGAAAATGTTCAAATAAGGACGCAATCAGAGAGTTCTTGTTAACTTAAGAAATGCCTCAGACCAGCCGAGCAACTGTAGTACAGAGCAACTGTAGTATTACATGTTAAGACACAAAACTTGAAAGCACCGAGTGTTAAAGTAAAATCCACAAATGAGGAGTTGGCCTTACTTGAAGTGTCTGCATGGTTTCACAAAAATGCCTTCTACTAAATTACAGTAATTCTTGCAAAACAGTAAATATTACTTACACATCATTAATGCTTCCATACTTTTACTGTGATTTCTAAAGGCACGCATATACTTTGACCAGGTAATGAAGATCCAGTCATATGAAGACATTAAGTTTGCTAAACTGCATAAACTATGATTCAGGATGTCATAAGTGACAAAGGTTGTACAAGACTACACACACACACACACACACACACACTATACAAGGTGCAGATGAAACCATATGGAACCAGTGGCAGTGATGAACAGAGCCAGTGGGGCTGGTTACTGCCTTAGTCTCTGGGGAGGCCTGTATGGTTTTGGTAGGCATGGTGGTAAGGCTGAAGGAAAAGCTGTAAATCCTATGGGCACCTGGAGGAGGTCTGAAACGCAGTAATGCTATAGCAGGCCAAGATCGACTTGTGCAATTAATGTCTATGCTAAATAAACTACTCTCTCCTAAGGTTGCTTAACTGATATCACATCAGCACCTGGCAAGTTCTGCATGAAGAAATCAGCTATTTCTACATAATATTAAATAGCCTGTCAACGCTTTTCAAAGAAGGAAATGATTTATTTCTCCATTACTGGAGGTATCACAGGAAAACACTGGCTCTAGCAGTCCTGAGATTAATTAATCGGTGCCTAGCCTTAACCAATGAGGTCACCTTTACCCTTTAGACTTCAAGACGCCACTGCATACTGTTATTGGAGCAATTGGTAAAAAAAAAAAATGTTTGTTTATTGTGCAGCAATCCAAAATTTGTGGAAATAAAAGCTATAAAAGCACAGTCTGGGCCAGTCCCTTGACTGCTTACTCTACGTTCACAATAGCATGTGACAAAGTGGCAGGTGGCCGTGCATTCTCTGTATGTGACGTGGAGCCACAATTTCAGTGACGGCGGCATACAAAGAAGGGAAAAGCAACAACGTCCTATGTGATCTTTAGCTCCCTTTTAAGAAATGCTTCTGGCTGCTTTCATATATATACACATACATACATACATACATACATATATATATATATATATATATATAAAAACAAACAAACAAACAAACAAACATACATATCTACCACGCTCACTGGAAATAAAATGCAACAAAAACAAACTAATTCATTAATGAAACATTAAGATATTACTGTGATACGATCTGAAACAATGCGCATTTTAATTAGTTTGTTACATGGCAACAAATCAAAAGGCAACAATGACTTGTGTGCCAACTTCCCTTGCTTTTATTCTAATGAATAAAACCACTGCTTCATAAACCACATGATTTATCTCTTTATTGCTAGTCCAAAACAAACACAGGAAAAATGGAGAACAGGAAAGAGGACACTGACTGAGCAGTTTCAGAATTTCTGTTTATGCATGTGCAGACTTTCTTCAGGTTCTGTCCAGACATGCAGCAGACCCCCTGCTAAGCGAGTGATTGAGCATCACAGCCATTACACACCCGCAGGGGAAGAGCATCCATGTCACTGCCGCATCTAATTTAACACTTCTATCATCTGTGTGTACACACTTACTTTACTTGCAAATTATTAGATGGTGCACACAGATAGGCAGTAGACACATGCCATAACCATTACACACTGAAAAAAAGAAAAGAAAAATACAGATGGCAATACACACCATGACTGACAAGTCATCATCTTGTCAAACTGATGGTTTGACTTCAACACGATATGCCAGATGCTGCAGCATTAGAACACAGATGTGCACAGAAAAAGAGTGTAGCACAATGCCACCATCTGTATCTTTAGTGCTCCCAATATCTGCATCCGTATTTGGATTTAAACCCAAAGTGGGCATGGCCTAAAGTCCACACCCACAGGGCGGAGATGGGATTGAACCCCCAACATCAGAGGTGTGAGGCAAACATGCTAACCACCAAGTCACTCTGCCCCCTTATCTGCCCACAAAATTCTCAAATTTATCTGGGTCTTTTACCCCAATTCAAACTAATTTGTGGCTTAATTTGGACCACCTGATGATGCAATCATTCATGTTAATGAATCCATCTTTGTATCCGTTTAGAATCTGTTCATTCCAGACAAAGCATTCAGTTACATCTCTTGCAGAGAGGGAAGACCATTCTCTCTCCATTAAAGGGTGAACAGGTTCAGTGCAGTGACTGAAAAACGTTGAATGCTCTCTACATATAATTATAATGACATAAGTGGAAAGATCTATGAAGCTCATCTGTTAGGAACTGGTCAATGACTGACTGCATTTCCATTTTAGCACAAAAACCTTCATTAACACACTTATTTATAACTCATCAAAAGCACCAGTGGATGTGCTATAGGCTCAGGAGGCATCAAGTCAAGATCTTCCAAGGAGCTTAGGCAATTTTTCTAAACCTTCCCAATGAAATTCAAATCCATTTACAAGAATCCCCTAATGCTATACCAGCACTGATTCGGTATAAATAAGTACAGCAGTCCTATAATCATAAGTAATGACTGGCCTGTAAGAGTCCAGAGACGCGCCAGCACAAAGGGCATCTTGCCAGAGCCATAACGGCCTCATTTTGCACCATGCTGCAGGACCAAACATCACCATGGAGCCGATAGCCAGCATAGTGTCAACCTAACACAATTCTACACCTGCGCATCTCTGGAGGATCTCAAGCACAATCCAGAAGCGGCTTTCTGCAAGCCAAAACAAACAATGCATACTATACCAATAAAACCTGCACAACAACTTTGGTTTCGTTTCACAGGCACACCTTAGTGTATGAACTCTGAATCAGCACTTTGTAAATGCAGGGTGAAGAGCGCAGGAGAGATCAGTGAGGACAAAGTATCCTAGTGCCAACACTCATCTCCGTGACAAAAGGTGGTGCCAAGACTGCCAATGTGGCGAGCCAAAGTCTTGTGGCACAGTAGCAGCTGTGGAAAACTACAGTCCCTCTTCAGAGTCTGTTAAATGTATCCTGGCAGGGCGGTTCATACAGGAGACAGTTAAAACAAGTTTCCTTTGCTTTTTTTTTTTTTTTAAACACAAAGCCAGCAATGATGTAAATGGTGAGTCTGGAAATAAGAGGTGGTACAGGACTGTACTGGAGATACAGCTGTGAATCACATTTCACAACCAAGTACCTTCAAGCATCATCTAATGACAAATCAATTTGCAAACCGCCCCCACCCCCTCCCTGCTGAATTAATTTGAATGCACACTTGGTATACCCAGCTGTGACAGCATCTGATTAGGGAAAACAGTCAGGCATGGAAGCTTACTGCTGGCTTTTAGTTAAAATGAGAAAAGCCGACATTCTAAGAGTAAGACTTGGCATGCATCAAACAGATTCTGGTTTGTGGAGGTTTAGAAAGAACCGGAACAGAGGGCATACTGGGTGCTTAATGTAATCTCAGTAATGATATGCAAAGCCAGTGTAACACTGAATCCAGCAATGACCTGCTTTGGTTATCAATGACATTAAATTACCATCCTTTAAAGCCGATCCAGCGACCGGTCTCCTTTCCCAAGAGACCCGATTTACAGTGACGTCATTACCTCTACCACCCAGATGATCAGTAGCACGTACAGATAACTTCCAACCCTTTAAAATTAACTTAGGCAACCTTTGCTAACAAGAATAATTATACTGAAGATGAAAGGATTAAGCCTATTTACACCCCTTACCAATAAAAACTCGATAGCAGTCGGTGCAGGAAATGGGTGAGGCCCATCTGAAAGTTTACAGTGATCCATTAACCTACTTTATGGCAGGTTTAAAAAAAAAGGGGGGGGGGGGACATGGCCTCATTCCAGTAAGTCATTTTAATTCTATTCTTTCTAGCTACCATGCAAAATGACAACCCAAAAAATAAATAAATAAAAAAGGCATGAACTATACCAGATGGTTGTGTGGTTTGCATTGCTTCCAAATCCAAGGATGCCATGTAAATTAAACAAAGTAGGTTTCACTTGAAGTGCAAAATTTTAGACCACCAAAGTGTCACCACTTTTTTCAGCAATTTGCATATTAATTATAATGAGAATGATAATGACGAGTCTTTATTGGTCACATATACATTAGAGCACAGTGAGATTCTTTTCTTCACATACCTAGCCTGTCAGGAAGTTGGGGTCAGAGTGCATAAGGGCCTTGTTCAAGGGCCCAACAGTGGCAGCTTGGCAGTGCTGGGGCTTAAATCCCGACCTTCCGATCAGTAACCCAGAGCCTTAACTGCCAAGCCACCCTTGCCCCTTATTAAGAGTTAACTCAAAAGGTGCGTTTACAGCGGAACAGACTTAACAGCTTATCACCTGCTGTCATCCACTCAAGATTACGGCAGTAATCCAAAGCAAACAGTAGCTCTACAAGCAGGGATGTCTGATAACCCTGGGGAAAAGGTCTATTAAACAGAAAGATCAGTGTCCATATCCGCTTTTATGTTTATAATTACGGTTTAACAACTAAACACATCTTTACGCTCTTGGGCCATTCCATCAAGTCATTATGATATTCTTAAATACTTGATGGTAGTCGACCAGCTGGGATACCAACCCATACCCCTACCCCAAAATTAGTTAATATTTAGAAAACGGTTCAAGCTCATAGTCTCTCCTTATACACATTGCTCATTACAAAATTAAAAACGGCTGTGGATTCAAGAGTTGGTCCATCTTTCAGTGTAGTCAATTCAATAACTGATCAGACTGCAATAATGGTTGTGTGAGATTCTTAACACTCCAGGAGAGCAGAGGGGCAACCACTGCAGCTGGCATCAGTAAGTAGCCATTTACAAATATGTCATCCATTAGTAATTCTGTTCACTGATCATTAATGAAAGGGGAAACTACTGGCATCATTGATCAAATACACACACACACACACACACACACACAAACAGGGTTTCCCAAAAGTCTCCACACACAGGGGAAATTAACACTCTTTAGCAAAATGCAACTTTAATTACAAAACATCCTCGCCATTTCATTGTAAACACACACAGAGTCATCTCTCCCACTCATGAAGAATTGCATTAATACAGAGTCTGACTAGTATTGTCTGTTGAGATGCCATCCTTTATGCATTTTGCGTACTAACAAGGGTTAGGATTGGGAAATAGGGTTAGTCTTTTTTTTTTTAAATCCCCCAATAAAACTGGCAGATGCACCAATCTACATATGAATCTGGAATGACTGACAGCTGCACGGTTTTCAACAAATTAAGAGGTGCTCTTGGAAGCCGGTCCCCCTTCCCCCATCACACATTAGGATCCCTCGTCTCCATTATCACACTTGAAAGATTTGCCAACTGATTTGTCAAAGGCAACTAAATGTTTTGAGTGGATTAACGTGCAATGAAATCGATCAATGTGTTTGATTATATACACATACATACATACATACATACATACATACATACATACATAAGAATAGTCAAGCCTGTCATGGTAGAAACTGCTCTGTGTGTATAATACATATAAAAAATATAAATAACAGTTTTTAACCACCAGGTGCTTATCAGTCCCCCTTGTTAAAACTGCTTGGCAGTCAGCTGATGTGTGTAGTGCAGCAGGCAGTGGGATTTAAAAGCTTGTGATATTGTTATAGCATCAAGGTGCATACCAGAACTGCATTGTCATGTTTAACTATTAAAAATAAAATATTATAAAGGAGTAGGGTTTAATTTATTGCTCTGATTGATCGACTTACCAATCCACTGAGCAACTACGAATTATAAACAAACAGACCGGACATAAATCGCACTTGTCCCAGGCATCCAGAGGCCACTGGTTTGTATGCCTCGGAGGTGCCAAAGAAAAGCGCACTACACTGGTGCAATCCCTGTGACTAAGGATTGCGATGAATAAATTAAAAAGTGAATCGCTCGTGTGTTTAAAAGTCTTCTAAAACACTATTGCAGGCCTACAGGCGGGGTCACCAAGTCCATTCTCCTATCAAATTAAACAGGTTTCCTCAGCACCATCCAAAACTATACAAATGGAGCTGCAGTTAAAGGTGCAGGAGAATGGAAAGAGTAGAAGCAGTGCCTTTCAGCATTCTAGTGTAGAGGCAGAGATGGTGGCGTGTCCGGAAGAAGAGGGTGTGTCTGGGAACAGGCGGCTGCCACATTGCTTCAGCCCGTGCTGCGTGGAGAGACATGCTGAAACAGAATAGTGGCCGAGCTGAAGGGGCTGTACTCTTACTTCCTTTCTCCACCGCACCCTATGTTTTTTCCAAATCTCAGTATTTAGGACTTCCGACTCAACTCTTATTTATTCTCTGCTTTAGATTTGGTCTTCTCGTCATCCTCACATACACACCCACCCACCCCATCTTTTTGTTCATTTCTCATATACACATCTTCATTTACATAGAGCAATTTAGTAGATCCATGAAAAATTCTTAATTTTTTTTTTTTTTTAAATCAAAAGGAGCTATAAATGAGAAGGTCAGAGAAATGATAGAACGACAAATTGTCGACATTTTCCTCTTTGTAAAATATGCGGGATATAGAAAGAGGAAAAAAAAAGCAAAAACAGCTGACTGCATGCAACATCAACCTTGATTTCAAGGTTGTATTATGAATTTCGTCTGGGAATTTTCTCTGACTGGAGATGACATTTTCAGACCTGTGACAGCTAATGCTAATCCTGAACAATCAAACCAGAGGTCAGCTTTTAAATTGCCTGTGGAGAAAACACAGCTAGTCTGGCTCGACAGAAATGTCCCTGGAGACGACAGCCACATCAAAATTCCTTATGCTTGTAACGATCAGTTAAAATTGGGGTGTGAGGCTGGGGTAAAATTATGTAAATAAAACCAACCTACAGATTTCACTTAAATTAAATATTGAACACACTTCAAACTGAGGTTTGATGCAAAATTCTTCAAATGGCAACAAAGCATGGATTAAAGCTTATTTACTTTATTATAACTGAACACTGACCTCTGTGGTACATCTTAAAAAGGTTGAGAACACCACAACAAAAAACAGATCCTCATTTCGCTCTGCTTGTGTGATGAAAGTGCTGTCAGTTGCAAGTGCTGCAACAGACTGGATAGTTGACTCTCGTGGAGAGGAAAGAAAGTAAGAAAAACAAAAACAGCCAGAGGGAGCTTTGGAAAGCGTAGCGAGTCACTTAATAAGCTAGGCGGTGGAAATGATGGGGTTCAAAAGGCATGCTAATGGATTTCCTCACAGAACGAATGTCAAACGGTAATAAACATGGCTAACAAACCACCAGCAGAAACCATGAAACGTGAGTGCATAAGCATTGACCTTGTATTGACGTGACCTTCCTGTCTGTTTTAACCTTTCAAGAAGGCCACATCATTAGAGACTTTCTAAAACGTAGCCATGTCCATCAACACACACACACACACACACACTACTACCACGAGGGTATATTAAGCCGTGTGATAAAAACATACAGGTTAAAAAAAAACAAAAAAAAAAACCCAACTAACAAATAGCAGGAAACAGCACACGGAAACAGTGTCGCTGCCAGAATGCTGACTGAAATTAATAACATTGGCACCTTGGCCTGATGCGTGTCCTCAGAACAGTGCTGCTAATCAGCCAAGCCTAGCACGCCCTATG
This sequence comes from Ameiurus melas, assembly GCA_012411365.1. NCBI lineage: Eukaryota > Metazoa > Chordata > Actinopteri > Siluriformes > Ictaluridae > Ameiurus > Ameiurus melas. The sequence goes on along the minus strand of CM022762.1, from coordinate 9,726,652 downwards.
TCCTATTAGCCGGGGTTATTCTGAGAAAACAAAAAAGGTGTCAAAAAAAAGAACTAAAAATTTATGTAATGGTTTAAGTGTAGAGAGGTAGAATACAGGGGTTGAAATAAAACGGACGCTATGGCCAGGCCACAAAGGGCCTCTTGTTTAGAAGTTTTCTAACGCAATGAGGGAAGGAGGGGGGTTGTCGGGGGGAGCACTAAGACTTGGCAGCAGGCACGGAGGGATGGGTCGATTCTTAAGCTGACGAGGCTGAGACCTGGAGAAAGCAGAAACTGCCGATATTCATTAGCTGCGCTTTGGCAGGGCTGCCGTTTGGCACAAACACCGCAAGCAACCGCAGAGACAGCCTAGCGCGAGCAGCGCGCCTAACGCACTCCCTGTACTTACTGCTGCACACAAATCCTGTGTCCAGATGAACTGGCACACCATCATCCTCCTCTGCTGATTAGGATTCTACCGAAAGCGTTACTTGACCTATATAGTGATTATTAATGTCTGCACTTCATAAAGCTACTTCAACAGCAGCAGACACTGGATGTATCACACAGCCTTTTTGTTTTTGTTCTTTTTTGTGCAAAAGCTCAGTCACTTCACTGAAGAGAACGAAAGAATTGAGAATGATCTGTCAAGTGAGAACTAACGTCAATCAGCTAAAGCGTTCAATTGACATTTTGTATGCTTACCTGTGCCCATAACTGAGCAACCGCACTATCCAAAAGAAGCCCCTGTTGCTGTAAAACACATTTCAAGCATTCTCTTTATATGCAAATAAAGACAACCAAGCTGACTCATGATGCATATTTACCGTGACGCAAGCTTATAAAAATCATCCCATGAGAACTTAGAGTGTCTCTGGTTTAGACACCTCCGCTAACCTGGAGTTCTACTCGGCTTTAAGAGAGATAGCCATCACTCTAGTTCCTGTTAAACTTTATGAGGTAGTGGTTGGTTGTTAATCACTTCATCAGTCAGTTATGAGCTGTGCTTACACAGAATTATTTCATCATTCCGAAGGACTCCACTATTACTGCAGATTCCCTTCAGATTATTTCGATTTACCACAAGACTTGCGAATAAGGATGAATGTCACTGCTTTAGTCAGTCAGCAAATCAGCCTCCAAATGTATTCGATTGCTTCTAAAGACAGTCAGCGACTGTGGGGTTACACTAAGCTCACAGGACAGATAAATATGGTAGTGTCAAAGCAGAAAACTAATGGACAGAAAATATCATTACCTCAAGCTCACTTGTTGTTTTCGCAACTGGGTTTTCGGCAAGAGCCTGAATCACAGTGATTGATGATGTAAGCACAACAGTCATTTTCTTTAACTACAGGTTTAATCAGCAGAGGATCACTGGCCTATCAGTAGAGAATCATCATATAATCAGAGAACAAATCTTTTATGAAATTCAACCATGAATTTATTAAGCTCATCTCGTACGGTTTGACAGGTAATAATCTTCAAAAATCCCGCAGTCTGAAAACGGCTTAAGAAGAAAAATTTGCAGCTGGAAACGTGGTCATGGTCACTATTTGGCATCAATGCACATGCACACAATGTCATAAAGTAGTCAAAATGGATTATCCACGTCGTTGGATTGAATTTTGAACTGAATCCGATTGTAAAGTTGTATGTAAAGTTAGCTATACCTTGAACTGGGATATGATTTAGGAGCTTGCGCTTATTTTTGACCCTCATCTGAGTAAGTAGGTTGATGCGCTTTCCAGGAAGAGAGAGAGAGAGGGGGGGGGGGAGATAAAGAAAGAAAGAAAAAGAAAGCAAACCGTTACTTCTTCAGGCCAACAAAACTCAATGATGCCTTTTTTTTTGGTCGTCTGACTGGCTATTAAAAATCCTTGCTTGAAAAAAATGGGTCCTTACCCGTCTCACAGTACATTAACAGCATTTACATAATTGGTAACCTTTTTTTGAATGAGGGTCTTGGACAGGATTAGAGGAACAGCGTGCTGCATTTCTGCCAGTCCCACATTATTAGATCCTCTTTGCCAATCAAATCACTGGTGACTGAAAAGAGATAAAAAGAAGCAGTTTTCTCTGGCACACCATATTCAGGGCTGGATTAAGAAGTGTAGGCTCAGCATTAATGAAAAAGAACCGAGCGGTAGAGACGAGAAACAGTCGGCGTGCTAATTCCCAAACAAACGTCAGATTAATGGTGAGCGTCGCGATGAAGCGCCTACAGTCTAAAAGTGAGCACAGAACAGAACGCGACTCGAGATCACTCAGAGTCCATCAGCAGGAACTGTATGAAAACCTGCCTTGCACCAACGTCTCCCAGGGTGCCTTCAAGGATGCAGGGCTGCGGAGACAATGACGAGAATAAGTTGGGAAACCTGTGATAAGAATAAAAATCAGGCCTCACCTCAAATCATGGGGGGGGGGTCATACAATTTATAGCTAATGAACTCACTGACATGAAAATGCTGAACGTCCCGCAACCTACACAGAGGGAGCATTTCAAGCCTCGTCCTGGAGCCCAGTGCATACACCACGCTTTTTAACCTCGGCTTGTACTCATTTTTAAATAAATCTAGTAAACATTCATTTGCTCGTTGTGGCCCTAATTTTAGCCTCCTGCCTGGGAGCAACAAAATAGCACATACATCAGGCCAGTGGCCGCAGGATGGCTGAAAATACACCGGCGCCGCCACATCGCGACTGCACTTGCGTGTGTGTGGGAAAAAAAAAAAGTAACAATGCGAGACGAAAAGAGAGAAAAAGAGTTTGTTCGAAATGCAAGCCACAAGACGACGAGAGTCTCATTTAGCTGGACATTCAGTCTGCAAACCTATAGAACTTGGTCAGGTGCTATAAATAGGTGCAGCTGGGATGGGATCAAATAAATAAAGCAATCATAGGCAGTAAGAGATGTCCTTTGTTTATTCGTAGCTGTTCAAAAGAGAGAAGGAACTGAACAGTACTTCCTTGTGATTTTTCAAAGAAAAGAAGAAAAAAAAATGTAAACACTGACTGCAAGCGGTCATACAACAAGTACAACACGCAGACATCTCAGCATTAACCACATCTCATAATCGCTCAACCACAGACCCAAGGAAGTAAATACAATGTGATGACCGAACAGTTCTCATAGCCGAATCATCGCATAACTTGCTACTGTACTACAATAGAAATTTTGTCTGAATACGATTATGATTATAACTACACATAGTTGTCCTCTCTTAGGGAACTTGTATACTACAGGGTGTCCCCCTAAAAAGTCTCCATACATAGAGAAAATTACTTGCATACTTACTTTTTATTGTATATATCTGATAGCCTTTAAAGAATGCTTTTGACAAAATTAGAACGTATTAAAATCATTTTCATGGTTGGATCAGGAAGCTATCACAACCTTACAATGGACTTTAACAGGAAACGTGGCAAGCACATCACACATGACGCTGTTGACAAACGTATGAACAACAACTGCCAGTTTTGCGGCCCAACAGAGAAGTGGACGCCCACGAGCATCCACTGACGAGGGCAACGTGGTGCTGGCAGAGTCCCCCATCAGTCCGTACAAGATTTCGAGAGTATTTTTGTGACTGTTGCAGCTAAAAATGCTTGATTTTGCTGCAGCCATTCCCAAATTTGCGATACAATTTGCAGAGTTTTGGAAAATAAATAAATAAATAACGCAATGTTTGGGTGCACCCCATCCTTCAAGCATGTAGAAAACACTGAGAATTTCTCCAACTAATCCAAGAGCTCCGCCTGGACGATAGGAAATTCAAAGCCTATTTCAGAGTGTACAACGGGTGAAGCGGATTAGTCGCTTCTTGTCACATGACCCACGGTGCACTTGCAGCATTCTGAAAAGTTGGGATCTTGAAAAACCTCATGCGTGTCACGATGGCGGCGATCTCTAAGCGAGTGCGCTTGCACATTTAAAAGCGCGAACTTGAGTTTGCGAAAGACAAAGTGTGTGTGAATGGTTCCGAACACTATATTCTCGTTAAGTAGGTTTCTGGGCAACCGAAATTTTGCAATGGACAGCACACTAGTGAATGTCAGAGGGCTAGCTAATTAATTTATCATTTGTCCAACCCTGAAACCCCAGGCAGGCAGGCACCCTGGGTTAACGTTCATTACATTCATTATCTAAATTAATAAAAAGCTCTGCTATGGACACGAGTAGGAGTCATGAACAAGCAATGCTGCAAGTTTAACAAGCTCAGCATGGCAAATCTAATTTGGCCGTAGCGGTCATAAAAGAAGTAGGGGAAGAAAACATTATGATATGTTCCTGATTCCTGGGACAACCATTTTCCAGAACGCCTAAACAAAGCCTTGTAAAACATGCACAGCAATGGTTTGGAAACAAAAATGTCACCAGGCCAACACAAGGAATCCTTCGTGTGTCCTACTTGTTCAAACACAGTGGAATCCAAGAATTCTTCAGACAAATACTCTAAGAGAGGATTTCCAGTTTGTGACATCTCGTCATCACACCAAATGCCCAAAACGCTCCGAGATCAATAATGAGCCATCTTAGATAGATCTTTAGCGAACAGTCTTATGAAAAGACCGGCAAAGTACAGGACTGCAGTGGCGACAATTCTTGTTTTTTGGCTCTGGAGCAAGAAATAGATGGCAATCCCCCCCGCCCTATAAATGCACTCTAGCACGGAATACGCACGTGGGAGATTCGCTTCCTGTATATGCATACATCTGGCCAGGGGGGAAAGAAAAAAAACTTCATCTGCAAATCTTACGAAGGACACGAAAGGACAGCGGTGCTTCTGCTGACAGGACGCATACGAGCGTGCGCACAAGAAAACCTTTGTGGTTTCATTTCTGCTGCATCAGCATGTGGCTGCGATTCGACAATTTCCGCAACAGGGTGCTTATTCAAGATCAGTGTGATCTTAATGCTGGAACATTGCCTTTGCGTTTCTTGGAGGACGCAACGGATGCAGGGATTTAGTTTCATGCAACACTGGCAGCATCGAGGCACGAATAACGTTGCATGCATCATGACATCCCCCGGAACAAACAACTCTCACTGTTCAAAACAGAATAATTAACACAGAGCGTGGTTATTCTGGACACTAGAATACCTACACCGCCCGTGCCTTCGTGAAGAGAGGTTGACTAGGTAGGCAGCATTTTGTGGCATGAATTGCACTCCCAAAAAAAGCTGCAAGCCCAGACTATATAAGGAGAGCTTTATTTTGGAATAAACAGTAAACTGAACATCATGTATCCTCAACAAACTAGAAGTGCCACTGCGGTAGCTCCTTTGTGGTTAACCTTATGTTCTCCTTAGAACTGAGCAAAGTTTGTTCCATCAACCTGTTTAGATTTCACAGCAATACGACTGATATTGCTCACTTAAACGCTCGATATAGATGAGATTTTAATTATAACAGTAACAAATATTGTTTGGAATCATGTATGTAGTTACAGTATTAGTTTAAAAATATAAAATAAAATAAATAAAAATTCTCAAATGGGCCCTTTTCACCTGAAGAGAACTCTAGGCTACAAACATCAAAAGGCATCATGGGTATTCTGTACAAAATATTTGACACTGTTCAGACACCAGCCGACTGCAGTGCATTGCGGGATCATCCACTATGTTTGGACAGGACTACGAAATGTCAAACAGTGCACTATAGAGCGAATCGGGTGCTGTTTGACATTTTGTAGTCATAGTACACATGAACATAACCGGATGTTTTAACATGTTGGAGTGATGCGATACCCTAGATTAATAACATTTATTTTTACAGAGCATACAAGATTGGTCAAGAAATGTAAATTGTGCAGGGGAGGCAGGGCACTGTGTGCCATTGGTAGGCAAATATCTTTCCTAACTTATACCCCCCCCCCACCCCCAAAAAAATAAATAAAAGCATGGTCTCAGGTAGCCTAGGTTTTGTGAACAGCAGTTAAAAAAACAAAAAAAAAAAAAAGTGAAGTGTGTTGTGCATGAGAGCACTTCTTTTCTGCAAGCACTGAGCACATGCACTGTGTAAATGCATGTCAAGTTAAAAACAAATCCTGATAAATAGGTTTAAAAGAAATTCAGGGTGGGGGAAAATAAATAAATAAATAAATACACAAAATGAATATCCCAAACTAACTCATCCAGGTCATGACGATGGATAAAACAGTGATAAGATAAAACCAAGCCTCGGTCCGCTTCAGACAAGCCGGAAATCATACACAAGTTTTACAACAAAAATGCTTAACCAAGAAATAATCAAGACAAAACGAGACAGTTGAGCAGGTGAGATGTTGCCCACCATGAGGAGTACAAAATAACGAGCTTGTTTTGAGGAGACCGTCTGCCTTTTTTTTCCGTTTTAGTGAGCTTTCGATTAGCGGATTAGTCTTTTTAGTGGAAGCGTTCGTGTCAGGGGAACAGCGGCGGTGAGATGAATGATGAATTGCAGGCCTTCAACAACAAAAATGCATCCTCAGCTACCATGAATAAGCCCTCAGAAATCATACACCAGGTGCCATGACAACGAAGCCCAGGATGTGAGGTGCAAAATGAGGAAGTTACAGAGGTTTGAGGGTAACTCTACTGCTTCACACTTCCATCCCCACAATACGGCTTAACCGTCACACTACTACATCCACTTTATTTATTTATTTAAAGTCAAAAGTTTCAAGTTATGGATTTTGTTCATATTATTGTACTAGATTAGAGTACTTTTTTCTTTGACAAGACCACATGCTGGATATAAACACAGAATGTGCCATGTCAGTATCAAATAAGATTTTCCTGATTCTTAAAAATAGAGACCAATACATACGGTCTTTGTGAAACTGAAGGGACATTTCTGAATGTTGGATTTCCTTCCACATTTGTGACCTCTATATCGCTAGATTTCCTTTTACAGTTTGTCAGGCAAGTCAATAATGCACAGAAACATGAAAAGCCTGGAGATAGATGGTGGAGGACAAGACTGAAGAGCATTGTGGGAGGATTCTGGACCATCAGGCTTAACACATGGCCAGGTGATGAGAGGTTAGTTCACACTGGCGGGGGCTACTACAGGCCAACGTTGCTGGCAACGTGCTCCGTGTAGAACAGGCCGGCACTCCTTCGGAGAATAGTGTGCCAGGCTGACATGCAAACTTAAGCTTAGGAAGCCCTCAAGTGTCGAGGCATGTCTACGTTTTAAACATCCTATATTAGATATAGTAGAACCAACAGCTACACAACACTTACTCAATCTCAGCATCTTCAGAGGAAAGTATCTTTATTTAACAGAGAGTCACAAGCCACAGTCTCGAACGACAATCTCCTTGATCTTCGAAGTCACTTTACAAGGCTGCCTCGCTTTCAGGACTTGTTGAAACTCGCGACGCAGTAGGTCTTGGCCGCGTCTATAAAGGACTGAAGGCAAAATGCTCCGAGGTTAATAGCAGGTTGCCCAGCTGTGCTGTCTCTAACCAGACCTGCACGACTGCAATTAAAGCACACATCAAATGCACATTAAAGCCCCCACTGGTCCCAGGCACAGGGGAAAAGGCTTTTTAGAAGCAGAGCCTCCTCTCCAGGCACGTTCCACCTGCCAAATGCTGCCTGTCATTTATTCACAGGCTTCTGATATCCTTCCAACTTTAATTTCATTTTGCCCATTTAAGAGCACCACAGTCATATTTACAGTGAAAGACTGTGTACACGCCTCGTCAAGCCGGCGGGAATGGAAAAGAGGTAATTTTGCCTAGATGGATGGGTTTAGTAGACTAAACGCTACAGGAAGACTTAGTGGGGAATGGGATATGAAGCAAATATGCAATCGTGGCTGCTGGAGAATGGGAAAGTACATCTTCTTATTCACACAGCCCCAAATGTTTATCCGAAGGCGCTGTGGAGAGAGGCGGAGAGGAGAGCCAGCCAAAACATTAAAAGCGCGACAGCATGCGAGTCGCATATCAATACACTTCAACAGCTTCCTCTCTGGTTCTTTACTGGTACGCAAAAGCAGAAGAGCTGTTCCATGAAGCAAACGCTCAGCTATTCAACCCATAGCAAAAGAATTCAGGAAGCTGGGGAGTCTGTTATACAGTACTGTTTATAGTCAGGGGCCATCAATTGACGGCCCAAACTCGTACAAACCTAGCGGTATTTCAGAATTTTTTTTTTTTTTTTAATACAGTGCAGCTTCTGTAGCAAATCCTGGGTTTCAGCTTATCCAATCACATGCATTTATGTCAATCATTTAGCTGAAGACAGCTCATCAGACCAGAGACGAGCTACAGGGCAAGAGACATTAAAATGTTAGAGATGGGAGATTTTTAAACAGACTTTTGTAGGTTTTTCACTTTATTTACCCTTTTTTTTTGTCCGATAAGTGAACTTACAAGGCTTGATGGATGGGGAAAAAAGTAAATGCTGAAAACATCTTAAGACCCGTGACCCTTAAAAAGGAATAAGTGGTTTGAAGTCCATGACACTAGAAATCAGTGGTAACGTGATGTTCCAATACAAAACAAAATCACTCATGTTTAAGAATTAAAACGGAACTGTTCTCGCCAAAAGGTCATGTTAGTTGTTTACTTACAATTTTATACATAATTGTCACTCTGACGCGCTTATCAAGCGGGAAGTGTTTGACTCTATGCTGTCAATCAACATCAGCCTGCGCAACACACCCAATATCTATTTTCATACTCAGAACAAAGCCATGGCTTAATCTTGGTCACACTTCAAATTTAGAGTAGCTCAGTGAAACGCTGTCAGACTAGTTGAGATTTTTGTGAAGTTAGCAAACAAAACAAAAAAGCACCATTTGATAATTAGAAGTTTCGGTGAACTGCAGGCCACACTCTGTTTCTATTCCCTCACTCTTCCAATGTTTATAAATTCACAGCGTTAAAGATAATCTAATTTACCTTATAATAAATAAATAAATAAATTTATTTTTATTTTATTTTTAAAGACCTTCTACGGGAAGTAATTTCATATTCCTGCATCCATTCCACTTGAAGCGAATTTGCCCCCCACCCCAAGACAGAATGGATTCATATGTGGTCTGACTGCCTCTCAACTGTCAAGAATGTTGCTAAGGAAATAGGATGTATAAACAGCTAATTTTATTTTATTCCACCAGAAATGAATCCATTCTGAATCAGCAATCCAATGCAGCTGTGAATGAACCAGCTGTGAACAAAGCAGTCATTGTTAAGCAGACTATCTCATTCTGAAAGAGGAACGAACATAATTTAAACCCAAACATAAAGACATAAAACAGTGGCTTATAAAGGAGCTGTGCTGCTTAATGGCTTCCAGGGAGCTTGGATGGTAACGGGGTGGGGTGGGGGGGTCTGTGGGGGGAGCCTTTTTGTCAAGCGGCACCCTATAATTTTCAATTGCCCAAATTGCAGTTCTGAGAGGTTGTTTAAAAAAAAAAAAAAAAAAAAAAAGAGCTGATTTTAGAACAATGTGTACTACAGTAGGATTTCAGATGGCAGCAATACTTTCCCCATTTGATCACTGCACTTTGACCTTCTGTTTCCTGAATTTCTCTGCACATTACACAGAAGGCCAATTCTTGAACCTGGCATGCAAGAAAGGAAAAATTGTGACCAGTTGAACAGACTGCGATTGACATGCTACTTGGTCATTTAGGATCTTTGGCATTGAGCAGGGCTTTCTTTGTGCTATTTCAGTAGTAGCAAGGCAACTTTGTCTTGACGGGAGGACTGGAAACCACCCGGATGACTGAAAAGACATCTTAGTTCACTCGTTCTGCTTACTTCAAAATGCAACTGTTGATGTTGCACGTTAGGGGTATAACTCAATGCCACTATCTGTCTCTATATCTGTTTAGTGCTCCAAATATTCGTATCTACACCTGGATCTGAATTTAAACTAGAATGAGCATAGCCTAAATCGCGTTAGAGGTTTTTCTTTTAAGGAGGTTGGGGGAAAAAACAGGTAGAAACGCCAGCACTGTCCGCAGGTGGGAAGCGTTCTTAAAATAAAATAAAAAAATACATTTAATTTCAATGAAATTTATTCTGTATTTGTATAATGTTTAGAAAACTTTTTATTCTGAATAGCATTCGTATTCAGTTACATCCCTAGTAATGATCGCTACCCCCATTTCACTCACCTCATAAGACCAGACACACTGCACCCCGGCAAATCGGCGCACGCAGCGTCCCACCTCCACATCCTCATGTGTGGTGTACATCTCCTGCAGGCACTGGCGGATGTGAGGCACCACCCGGCGCAGCACCTCACGGCTCATGATCACGCCCGGACCTCCCATGCAGAAGTTCTCACCGGGCTCCAGTGCCAGCTTGCCCAGTTCGTCACGGGCGCCCATCCCTGTCTGGCCCAGGAAAATGGCCTCGCTGCTGTTCAGGCTCCGCAGGAAGCTCTCCAGGCGCTCGCTCTTGATGTAGACGTCGTCGTCGGCACGCATGAACCACTCGAACCGGTCCAGGTAGTGGTCATGCATGTACTTGAGCATCATGAAGGATTTCTTCTGCGGGGGATAAGAGTCGTCCACATTTTTCAGGGCCACAATGGGGATGGGGATGGACGTGTCTGAACCCTCGCTAGAGAAGAACTCCACTTTGCCTGGAATGGTCTGAGCCCAGGTCCTGCACAACACAGAGACATGATGACATTCTGAGAATTACAGTTTGAGAGGTTTGTTTTTTTCCCCAAAACACACAAGCTGGGGGTGAAAATGAAAAGGAAAGATTTATTAAGAAATCTTTTTGGAACATCCTTGTGAGTATATACACTAAACTAAAAATCTAACTACAGACAAAAATAGATAGTTTTGCTTATTTCTCATCGGCATTGCTATGTTCTTCTGATCTGTTGATTGCTGTCATGTATGATACACTTCCATACAAGCTACGAGTGGCAGCAGAAATAACTGTAGTTTACAACAGCAGTGATTTACACAGAAGAAGTGTTTCAGTGCAAATCAGTGAGGAGTCCAGATGGAGAGGGTTGTGAAATCTAACCAAAATTGCAAGGGAGTCACAGCTGAACACAAACGAAATATGAACCACTGGAGTATAGACCAAAAAAAAAAAAAAAGGAACCATTAGAAGGAAATAATCAAAAATAGTCTACAATGAAATAGTCAACAATTAGGTAACCATCAGATCACACTAACTGTAGATTAGACAGATTCTCAAAAATAACCAAAAGACGCATAAATAGCGAATTGTTTACCAAGTCAATCGTTGCAGACTGTATACAGGAATTTCACTCTTAATATAATGCAAGCTACAATCAAAAACAAGAGTGTCACAAAATCAGATCATGTATCAAGGCATATAATTGAGCAGTTGAGGGACAAGAGTCTTGCTCTGGGTCTCTGGCTATCTCAGGACATGAACTTTTAAACTTCTGGTCACTAGAGCAGAAACCTGACCTGCTATTCCCTAATGTCACAGTGCAACTGAAATACAAAATTATACAAGAATTAAATGCAAGGGGGGGAACTAAAGCTTTCTTCTGGTCATACATGACCCAATTTGGTGAAGTTGGCACATACAATTTTTTTTCTCTGCTGTGGTAAACTTTCCCATGAGGAACAGAGATTGTGCTGCAGTGTTAATTTTTCCCATGTGAATCCCCGGGCGTGTCTCAAATAGAGAGGACAAAAATAGCGATCAAAGTGGATTGTGTTCACCATGAAACCCACTTTTCTCATTTGCTAAATAGAAATGAAAAATAGATGTGAATACTGTATGTATTTACATTGATCACATTTGTTAGACTCCCTTATCCAGAGAAACTTACATTTTTACACAACTGAGCAGATGAGGGTCAAGGGTCTTGCTCAAGGGATCAGCAGTAGCAGGATGGTAGTACTGGGACTTAAACTCACAACCCTCCAAACCAATCTAAAAAAATTATATACCACTGTCCTATTCATCCTCCATAACAGTGTTTCCCTGCACATTTTCTCCACTAACCAACAACCATTTAAAGCTCATGAAGACCTTGTTACGTAGGTGAGGCTTTTTCACCTTAAGAGTGGGAACTCGAAACCAATACTGTTACACAGTACTATCAAAAGGAGGTATAGAATTTCAAGGCTCTCTCAGGTTAATCTTGTTGCAAAAGGTTAAAAGTAATTTTTTTAAAAGAGAAATAAAACCATCTAATCTAGCTTAGGACCCATTTCAGAAAATTAGGTCAATGAACATAAGACTCTAATTTTGCATGTGAATACAAGCTTAAAGCATTCCCCATGACTGCATGTGAAAAATGACTGCTTCACTAGAACATATTCTCTTCAAGCAATGTTTCATTTTTTATATATTTAAGAAGCACTTGAGAATGCATTCCAGATTTAAAAAAATGTTTTAAAGATAAATCTTCTATTGAATACATCACTGGATTTTTTCTGACCTGTTCAAGTCAATGATCTGAAGGGAAGTAATAGTCTCTGCTGGACTATTTTGTGCAAATTCAGGTACCAAAATCACATTTCATGGTTATCTGTGAAACCTGCACAGCTGTAGGAGTTTTTCCTTCCCTTTCTAACCCTGATGAAGTTGAGGAATTTTCCTGAAGGGCCTCTCCATGACGTTACTGTTCAGTACTACTTGTGACCTGGTCACTCTGCTAAATTCCCGTGTTTGTGGATGCATGTAGACTACACAGAGGTGGAGAGAAAGTGGAAAGGTGGTGCAGAGAATGCAGGATGGTGAAAAGAAATGCTTTGCTGGCAATTGCAGCGTTTTCAAGAATAAATGAACTTAATTCCAAACAGGCCGTCGGTGATTGTGACGCTGTGGAGATCAGCACTGAAAAAGCAGGTACATGGTGGCATAGCCTAACTGTCTAAGGGGAGGAAAAGAAGAAGAAAAAAAGTGATCAGTGTACTTCTATATGCATGTGGGATGAAAGTAACCAAATTTACTTGAATAAAATAGATGAGTGTGTGCAGTCTTACAACCATACAAATTTATATAATATATATATAAAAAAATATATGTGTGTGTGTGTGAGAGAGAGAGAGAGAGAGAGAGAGAGAACGAGAACGCAATGTAGCCCTTTGTCACAATACTACTTGAAGCACTTTCATGTGCAATTGTGGATAAATATAGCTCGGCCCACTTTAAAGCAAATTCCTGGGCTCGTTGTCATTTCCAGTCCACGCCTGAATAGCCCGGGTAAATTGCCGTACATATGAAACTTGTGCTGCTATAGACAAGCTTCCGGATATGAAATTTATTTTGATTTTTTTTTTAAAGTCTGCCTGGGAGCCTATGCCAGGTGTGTTCGTCTGCGATCCTGCACATCTAGAACTGTTATTAATTGAATTACTGTTTAAGCGATCAAGAAATCACAGCCAGTGGCACAGTGTGTAGTGTCGCTGCCGCACAGATCCTGAGCTAAGGTTACATGTGGTATGTGTGGAGTTTCTGTGAATCTCCAGGTCCTGTGGTTCCCTCCCTCTTCCCAGAAGGTAGAACGGCAACTCTAAATTGTTCATAGCTACGTGTGCACGCGTGTGTGTGTGGGGGCATGGTGTCCTGCAAGGGAACGGTTCCCCCATGCATTGAGTATTCCCATCTCACACCCAGTGTTCCTGGGAGAAGCTCCAGATCCACCTGGACCAGGTTTATTGAAGATGAACGAATGAATGAACAAACAAAATAGCTGGAATGATCTAGACACAGCGAAACACTGAAACCTGATCACACACTCCTGATCCATTTCTCTACTCGGTACACAAAGCACGAGCTCCTGAAGACAGGTCACAAGCACATGCTGAATAGAACAAGACCTGATGGAGCCTGTGAGCTGAGCTCTACCTCTGTGTGAGAGAGAGAGATTCTATTGCTTTTGTGGAAAATAAAGCAGCATGCATTTCACATCCGCACCCCGTGTGTGTGTGTGTGTGTGTGTGTGTGGTATTCTTTCAAGATCCCCCCTCTCAGCTTGATGTCTTTCTCGGTTTCACTTACCTATACGCCGCCACTGCGCGGTTGTTCAGGTATTTCTGCGCGGTCATGACGCCCACAAAGAGGAAATTATGGCTACTCTGGACGGCTTTCTCCGTTGGCAGCATGCCGCTCCCCTGCGCCGGCCACCTCATCCCCACGGCGTGCTCTCTCCTCAGCGGGCCGCTGATACCGCAGCCTCCACCGCCGCTCGCACTGCGCCTCTGCCCGGCTTTCTTCAGCTCCGTGGCGCGGGGTAAGATCAGCCTGGAAGCCAACGTGAAGCCCACCACCAATCCCAAAAGCACACTGAACCATGCTCTTCGGCTTCTGGCTGCCATTCCACCAAACAGACAAACCAACCCACACACACTCTCCCCGCTTCTCCTCGTGTCAGGGTGAATACAGCGGTGTGTAGACGTGTCTCTGTGAGAAAGCGAAGGCCGGTTTAAAGTGAAGCCCCCCGCTGAAAACCCGGCTCGCACTCTCTCATGGTAGCAACGCGTCTAGTCTACAGCCACTAAACCCGCGGCTTTCGCCACATACCCGTCTAACTACGTCCTCCTCCGCTTACCCATCTAACCTTCAAGCATTCCTCGGTCGAACTAAACAAATTATAGCCCTCGGGCAAAAGATTTACGGCGTCCAGGCGGCGAGCAGCATCCCCATTCTCCCTGACTAGCTCGCCATTGTGAGAGCGAGTGGAGTGCCGAGAGCTTCGCAGCGACGCGGCTGCTTCTTCTTCTGCGTCTTCTTTTACCTCTTCTTCTGCGGTGTGGGGTTTGGAGAAGGGTCAGGCGCATAATCGCGCACAGCGCCGCCTACAGGACAGCGAGCAAGCGCTGCTGAATAATACGACGTTTGTACTGTAATTGCACGCGGAATTTGAGTAGTTAAGAGTCAACTCCCATCACGTGTATTGCTGCATCTGGGTGAACGGAATTGAACTGATACCAGCATTTTCACTAATTATTTTTGCACTAGATTCTCTAAATATATTGCCCTGAGGAGGTTAGGTATATGGTCAGCTCCTTGTTATTAAATCCCAGGTGTCTACTTTCCTACGAGCTATTCGTCACTAACCTGTCGTGTGATGCTACAAATAAATTCAGTCACGAACATAAATATCAGGGACATCCGAAACAAGCAAAAGTTCCATTTTTTGGCTATTGCACTTTAAAGTTGCTCGATGTTGCGAAATAATTACACTATATAGCCAAAAGAATGTGGAGACCTGATCAGCATACATATATATGGTGTCCATTCTAAAACCATGTAAATGAACACAGAGTTGGTCTAACCCCCTCCCCTCCCCTGTTATGTTATAATAACCTCCTCTCTTCAGGAAAGGCTTTCCTCTAGATTTTGGAACATGGCTGTTGGAATTTCTGCTCATTCAGCCACAAGAGCATTAGCAAGGCGGCCAACAGTGTTCGGTGAGATTGAGCTCAGGGCTTGGGCCACTCAAGTTTTTCCACTCCAACATTGGCAAACCATGACTTTATGGACCTCACGTTGTGCACATAGGCACTGTCATGCTGTAACAGGTTTAGTTCCAGTAAAGGGAGATCTTAATACTACAGCATACAAATACATTCTCAACAACTTTTGGCACCAGTTTGGGGGACAGGCAACGTATTGGTGTAATGGTCAGGTATCCACACTTTTATTCATTTACTCCATCCCATCTTTAGTGGGTGTTGATAATGATTTACATTAATGAAAATGTAGTTTAGAGTAAATACATTTTATATTATACATTATATGCTGTACATTCATTCACTAATTTTCAGGAACAACTTTATCATCACAGATCCAGTCTATCCCCGGAACATGGATCAAAAGGCATGAATTCACCTTGGCTGGGATGCCTGACCATAGCATTGCACAATGCATGCATGCATGCACATGCACACACACACACACACACACACACACACACACACTACTGTGGCAATTGGGAGTTCTAATCCACCCACCAGCAGGCTGTTGGGAGGTGGGTGGAAACCAGAGAACCTGGAGGAACCAGGAGCTGTGAAGCAGCAATACTACCTGCTGCACAACCATGTATTATGTATTATCATCCCTTTGTGGGACCCTGTCTTGGTGAAAGAGCTTGTGTACTCAGTAAACCTCCCAATAGAGCCAACCTGGTGAACAGATCTGAGGGGAGAGGTCAGAGAAAAAGCAATTCTAAAGCCCCTTATTAAAGATACAAAAAAGATTGTCAGGATTGGGGAGCCAATATTGGAATATCCCAAGAGCCAGGCCTGAATTTGAACCTGGGTGGTGAAATGCTATTAGACTGCCGTGCAAGCCACATATTGCCAATACTCTGTTGCAAGTCTGCTCATAAGTGCACTTGATATCCGAGTATCTTGGGCCAAAGTTCAATGATCAATGTTGTGTTTGTAGGATTAGGATTTAAGACATGTGTATTGGACACTTGGGTAATGAAAGGGGCAGAACTGTCAACTGATCAGTTGGAGTCATCATACAAGGTGCTAGCTAGATTTACTTGGTAAATCCAAGCATGCCTTCAGGGATAACTTTGGAGCATGTGGCAGATATTTAAGTGAGATATGAATTTAACTTGCACCTCCTCAACGACACCTCCCGTGTACCCGAGGGAGGTCACGGACATCGAGTCTGATGTTCGATTCCTCAATCATGGAGGCAGCTGTAAGAAATTGTTGCTGGAAGACTGTCAGACCTGCCATGACAGTAGCCCTAGGACACACTGATGGACACCAGTGGTGAGGGAAGCTGTCAAACTGAAGAACGAAGCCTTCTGAGTAACGCTCATGGAGGGCTTTCCCGATTCAACTGGGGGGCATAGAAATGCCAGAAAGCCTGAGGCAAAAGCAATTACAGAAGCGAAAGCTGGGGAATGAAGGACTTTGGATAGAATATTCTGGCAAAACCTTTATCGCCTTGGCAGGGTGAGACAAGACCACGATCAAGCTCTGCTGAGAAAAAGCGGGGGAGTGTTGACCTCTACTGGACAAATTGTTGAGCAATGGAAGAAACACTTTGAGTAATTTTCTTAAACGAGTGGACATGGCCTCTCTTCTCTGTAGCTGAGGTTTTAATTGTGGTTAGAAAACTTTATAGCAACAAGGCGGCAGTAGTAGATAAGCTTCAGCTGGAAATGTAGACGCGCAGGACAAGGCTGGGGTTGTCTAGCATGCCTCATTAATGTTAGAGATCTGTACCTTTGGACTGGCAAACTGGGACGATGATCGCTAAAAAAAGGTTACCAGAGAGAGTGTTCCCGTTATAGGGAGTTTACTCCTAAACCTCCCGGGCAAAATCTATGCTCGAGTTCTGGAGAACCTAGGATTCAGGAATAATAATAACAGTGAACCAGCTCTTTACTCTTGTAGTTTTGTTAGGGGGTCATGGAAGTATGCCACACCAATCTACAGCACCAGTCTACAGCTTTGTTATTTGCAGATGATGTTTTCTTAGCAACATTTCAAGTGGCCCTCCAACATGCCCCTGAACATTTCACTGAGGAATGTGAAGCAGGTCCAAGGCCATGATTCTCTCATGGAAAGGAGTGAGATGTTCCCTTCATGTGAGTTTAAGTACAACAAGTATCAGACATGTCCCAGAGGACAGAGACTCTGGACCAGCTGAAGAGATTATATCTCACAGTTGGCTTTGGGGATACCCCAAGAAGAGAATCTTTGTCTGAACATGAGTGTGACCTTCTCTGCCTCGTGCCACCACCAGAAAAAGCGGAAGGAAAATGAATGAATTACTATTATAATCATTATTATTGTGGTTAGTAAGGACTCTGCTAAGTCATCAAATATACCATAAACACCACACAAATTATTACCTACACTACTCATTTTATTTGCACACCAATCTTCAGCAATCTTCTCCTGGTAATTAATAAACCAAAGAAGCCTGACACAGCGATCAAGGAAAATTTGTAATTTAAATATGATTTCATTTTGTTACAGTTCATGAATATTTATAATATAATGGAAATATTCTAACACGCTTGAAGTTTTTTTTTTTTTTTATTTAATTTTTAAATTATAAAAAAAAAAAGGTTTTTTTTTTTAATAAAAAAATAAATTGCTTTGTTTTAACACCACAAAAAAAAAAACAAACCCCCCCCCCCACAACATTCTTCCCCCCCCCCCCTAATCATATTTTAATGTGCTATCTGTTACCTCCATCTAGTGGTGAAAATGCTAGAGTCCATTATCTGCATTGAGTAAACCTTAAAAAAGCATTACCAGACAACTTGAATTCTCTAGAAAACACTGATAAGGTTAAAAAAAAATCAATCAATTATGTATTTCCATTGCTCAAATTCAGTCAGAGACCATATTTTCTTGTTGAACAGTATATGAGAAGTAAAGCCTTATTAATCATGAAAAGTTTACAAGTACAACAAACACATTACATAGTAGGCAGAGAATGTTGTATTCACAATCACAAGATTTATTCCTTCTATGAGGCCATGTGTCCTCACAAAGAACTGTTTGCAGGTTGAAAGAAAAAAAAAGTTTTAGCCACTGGAAATATAGTACCAGTCAAAAATTTGGACACACCTGCTAATGGAAGGGTTTCCTACAATTTCTATGGGTCACTCATAAATTAGAATAATAATGAAGGCATTATTGAAATATGACCTAAGGGATTATGCAGTGATCAAAGAAAGCCAAGAAAAATACATGTTCAATCTAGTGTGTCCAAATGTTTGATAAACAGAACAGCATTTTAATATTTTGATGTATTGGGATCAAACACTCACAACTGAAAATCATCAGCCAACCCCACTGGACTACGTACCTTTGATGAGGAGGCGTCATTACAAACTGTCACTCTCACATGGATAGTTCAGATACTACAATGTGCCACTATATATGAATCCAAAAGTATGATTACTGCATACCTGTAGTTACGGGTATGTGGCAAAAAAAAAAAAAAAGAAAAAAAAAAAAAAGAAGAGTAATCTTTCCAGCTGGCACAATTACATTAAAGATTATGCATATTAAAACTTTATAATCCTCCGTTATGAATCCTTATCGATGTAACAACCAAGATTTGAAAACATTTAGAATGACTGAGAGAAAAGTCAGCTATAGGCTGGTTAAAACATATTTGAGGATTTAGATGAACAGAATAAAAGCAAAAATTTCATATTAAATCACAGCTACTAAACCATGATGAGTGCAGACAGTTTCATTCAGTTGCTCTTTGCGCTTTTATGCCTTAAGGGTCAGAGGTGAGCAGGGTCACATCCCTCTGACCTCCTTTAACCTCATCCTCCAGCTGAGGGCCCTCTTCTGCCTGGTCTCCATGAGCAAGTCCCTCCTCCATCACCGGTCAATGGATTATAACCTAACACACACAAATCATCAATCTGTGAAAAGTGCAATTAAAGTGCATTCGTACCGACTCCGGAGACGCTGCACAACACAATAAACAGTTCAGACAGGATTTCACAAAGTTGTTTTGTGATCGCTGCAGCCAGTAATGCTTGATGTTGCTGCAGTTTTGGTTTTCTTTTTCAAAATTTGTGATGCAACTTGAATTGGCGAAACTGCAATTCCACAATATTGTATTCACGGTCTTTCGCAGTGATGTTCGTTGGTAAATGAAACCTTTTAGCTGTACTCTTGTTCGACGCACGTGAATCGAAGAGGGCTTTGACCGAATACGCGTCGTGACGATGTCACATGACACGTCTTGTCCAAAATCTGCAGAAAATCTGTGGTAATTTTGAAAGATTGTGAGCTCCTCCGAATATTGCAGTTTGCTTGATTTTGTGTTCATTTCTGCGATCGCAAACTTGCGAAATCCTGGAGGGACTGAATAAGTGATGATACATGACACAGGATGACAGAGGGAAAGCGCAAGAGAGCCATACGGTCCAAAAGAGCTCTGCTTATAGTATTAGTGGAGTGTATGGCCAAGAATATACATCACCATACAGTTATATTACGGTATACCGTGTTAGAAAAAACTATATTTATAATAATCTGACATCAAAGTCAAGTACTGAAAATAAAGCACACCACTCGAATAAAAAGATAAAAAATAAAAATAAAAAACCCAAGTTCACATTGTTATTGTAGTTTACATCCAATTTCTAGTGGAATATGCAGGAAGAAAACCATATAAGTTATAAATAAATTCCATATTTTATTATGGCGCTACACTTCCTCCACATGCTCCAATGACTGAGAGAATCTGTCCCAACATCACCCAAGAAACACCGGTCAGTCACATATTCCAATATTTTTTATCACTTGAAGAAAAATAATGGGTGAGATCAAAGAAAAGGTGCCATGTTCGAAGCTGTATAACAAATCTAGACGTAAATATCAGGAAACGAAAGCTGACATTCTGAGTCTCATATTTTAAGCTCAAACCCAAATGTCTTTGGTGTATAGCAAAACAATTGAAAAAGAATTGGCCTTGCTGTTCCATTACATTCAGAGGGGGCTGTATAATGGATACCAAACAGCTATGACTTTACTTACCTGTGCTCCGAAGAGGCTTTTTATCCGTCTTTGGCTTCAGCGCTGTGGTGGAACTGGACGGCTCGTCATTGTTCTTTGTTTGAAGACCCCAAAAAATGACAAGGGTCAGTTAGAAACCTGATGCATTAAATGCTATAACGATTTAAAAAAAACCAAATAACAAAAACAAAAAACAAAGTAAAGTTAACTCACTTGAGGAAGTCGGGTATTTCCTTTATAACTCTTCCCTTCTTTCATGCTCTCCCACATCTCAATTTTCTGACGTCTTTTCTCCTCCTCCAGCTAGAAGTGGATGAGAGAGATATTAAATTACCCAGCAACTGAAAGGTGTGTGTTTGTTTTGGTCCATCTGCCATATCTGTAACGCACGTACAAGCACGAATTTTTCACTGTACTGAGAAAACAACAGAAAACCCATTTACTCCCGATACAATAAGAGCAGTCTAAGATCGGTTGTTGCAACTGTAACAGTACATTTACTTGGGATATCAAAGATACTCTCGGGTAGTGTTAGACCTTCAGGTTGCGCTGTTGAAATCTGAATCTGATCGGTCAGAAGGTGTTATTTGATTTTCTAACAGCATCTCTGACAGTATAGCCAGCTGTAAGTCAAATCACATTATAGTCTCTACATGAACAACTCATTCACAGTAACATGGACAGCGGTCATAATCCAACAGCAAAAATAAAATTGATTCAAAATAATGCTCTTTAACAAAGAAAAACATACATCATATCATTGATATGGCTTTGTTAGTTTATCGTTTATGGAAGGAGTCTCCAGTGTCAGTGCTTTGAGAATGCTCAGGAATTTTTCCACATTGGGAATGTCCTTAAAGTGCACCTATTATGCTATTTCAAATATTACCTTTCATGTTATATAGATGTTTGTGAATGTAAAAACTTCTGCAAAGTTTCAAAAATCAAAGAGCACGACAAAATTAGTTATTGACTCCAAAAAGAAGGAACCGATTCTGAACAGCTGAAACAAGTCATTAGTAATTACAGACTTTACTTCCTGTACTAACCTACGTAGGTTTGCAACACAAAGCCCTGCCTCTGGTCTTCATTTTTTTTCCAGACTGAGGTGAAACTTTCCTTTTTGACACACCCTGACAGCAGTAGACCAATCATAACAGACTGGGACACCTGATCAATCAGAGCAGAGTATGCTCTCTGAAAGGAGGAGTTTAGAAGGAATCCTTTAGAACAGACCTTTTAACGAGTCGTTTGTGACACTGGGGGGGAAAAGTCAATGTTGCACTTTAAATTAGGAGCACAATAAAGAGTTTTTTGACCTTGGATGCATTTAAATCTATTGTATGAGACCTTTAAAACAAAATTAGGCACGCTTCAAAACCATAATAGGTGCGCTTTAAGACAGAGGACATTTCCAACATTCGGGACACTTCTAAAGGGCAAATAAGTTTGACAGCTGCTCTTACAACTGCCATTTAACGTCCACTGTAATGAGTTTTAACCACGGTTTTTCTGTTATTTTCTCAGTAAAGGAAAACTGTGTTGAAATTCTTCTTCTCTATGTACACTACACTGCTATAGACACTAGGTTGAAGAATGCTGGAAAATCTCTTCAAATGCTCACTCTCTGCTGTTTCTCTTTAAACTCTGCAGCTTTGGCGTCGAGCTCTGCTTGCATTTTTTGGCGCGACGCCTCCAGAGCCTCTTGACGTCTTACCACGGATGACGGGTCTAGGAACAAAACAAAACTAGTCCGCTTAACACTAGGCATTTTCACATTCGCCACATAAACTCAGTAAGTTGGTTTTTATTCTCGGCACTTACCCTGACTGACTGCTGAAGCTGAGCTCTGACTCAGGCCGGGTCTCTTCTTACTGAGATGCTGGACGAGGAAGTAAACTCCCACACACAGGACCAACAGGTACCAACCATACTGAGAAATTAAAGTGGCAACTGTAGGCAAAACAAATGTGACAGGACTGAATTTAAGTGGAACTGGGATTTACTTTAATGGATGATTTTGCTGCATATTTCTATCCAAAAAAAAATAAAAAATAAATAAATAAATGATGACATTTTAACTCATTTCAATGAAGCACCATTACAAGTGGCTAGAGAGCCATGACTTTATTCCACATGTTTAAGCGCTTCCTTTTGAAACAAAAAGTCAGTGAGAGCATGTTAAAGTGCTTGACTTTAAACCACACTCGAAACTCTAAATATGGAGAAGAGGGAAAAGTTAAGCCTTGAGAGCCTTTTTTCAACTGTGGATGATTTCTCACTGCTGGCTTTATTCACAGTATTATATGGTGCAGCATTCTTGGAGTTATGCTGTACACGTTTGAGCTGAAGTGGATCATCAGTGGTGCAAAGCGTCGACGCCAAGCCTCATAACCGGGTAGCTACATTCCTGCACCAAACAGGCCCAAATTGGCAAAGGACATCTTTGAATTCTCCCCGTAACATGACCGTGAACTTGCACAAATTCCTTCTCTTCGAAACGATTAAGCTGCAAACATTTTGCCTCAAGCAAGGGATTGACGAAAAAGGAAAGAGTGTGCAGGAAGACACCCAGCCAGAAACATACTGACAAGCTGCTACTGTAGAGCAGGGCTGGAATTACCGTAATTACTAGACGACAACACAGAGCGGTTCACGTCCTCGCACTTAAACGAATACATGTGAGATGATGTTGTTGACAACTGCAAAATGACAGTAAACTGTATTGCATGTTTTTCGTTTGTTTTCACATTAATCTTGCATTATTAAGACATTAATAATAGTCAATCATACGAATTATTAGACTCAAATACTGAGATATTATGTCTACTTAACTACACTAAAGCTGCTGCCAATATGAGGGTTTCTGAGCATGAGTTGGGCAGGGGGTACGGGTCAGAACGCATGGAAAGTTCCTAGTTTACAAGTTTTTCCTAGTTAACAATTAGTTCTTAGAGGACTTGAACTCATTTTACATGTCGGAATCTCGTAATTACGACATGGTGTGAAAGCAGCTCAGGACAGCCCCTGGAGGTGGGACAGATGTTCCAGAGAGAGTTTCATTAGGCAAACACAAGACTAGTACAAGCTGAGTCATCCAAAAATTCAGATAAAACTGGAATAAGACAAAAATAAGTAAATAAATAAACTAAGGAGCTAATGGTCATGTACAAAATAGATCAGAAACTCCTAAATTGGTCACACTCCCTTATTCTATCTAGTTGTTTACTAATAAATGAAGCAACTCGTTAGCACGTTAGCATTTCTGAATCGCTAGTACCTTTGCAACATTGCATCTAAGTTATTACAGCCAAATTTCTTCTTTCCCTACCCGTTCTCCGACAAAACCCGACCCCTGCTGGGGCTAGTGGCATCCCCGCCGGCCTTGATTGGCTAAATACGTGTAAACACCGCTGTAATAGCCAATCACATCGTAGAAAACAAACGCGACTTGTCTAAATACAGGTGGGGAAAATATTACAAATATTGAAGCTAGCTGAAGTAGCCGATGACGCTGCTTTTTATTGTGTTGACCATTCTATGCCCACATTTATTAGCCAGTACTGTTTTTAACCTGTTTAAAAGTTGTATAAATTTCTACGATCGTCTTCAACTGTTGTTTTCATGTCATTATATTTCGTTAAAGCTAACTTGAGCCGGCGTCTAATTCAGAACATTAAGCAGGTCGAATATCATTTTCATACTTAAAGCGTCTTTTTTAATCCCTTTTTTTTGTTGCTAAAGCCAAAGTTTATTGAAAGTTAAATGACTGTTTATCTACCAGTTGCCTGAAGAAAAGTCAGATCCTGGTTCTGCAGAGTCTCGCCGCCTGCTCCGGGTTTTATTCTGGCAGCGCCGTCGTTTGCCTCCATGTTTAACGGGTGTTACAGAAAGAAAATACAGCTGTATAACTAATTATTTTTGACAACTCTAGTACGTTATTTTTTTACCCATTCTGTAACGTATCTATGAGCCAAAGTAGCCTGAACCCGGATATCTAGCTATCTAGCTAATCCAAACCGGATTTCCGTAAACTGGAGGATGACGTGGTTATTGGATAGGGGCGGGGCTTCTACAGAGCGTCATCAAACGTGGCGTGTCTAAAAGCATTCCTTTACCATCTTCACCATGTTTACATTTTCTTATTGGCATTTATTGATGTGATACGGAATGTTATCATTGCAGACATTACAGCTTTTTCCCTTAAAATTTCCACACATTAAATTCAGATCAGTACTGGGGCATTGGTGGCTTTGCGGCTAAGGCTCTGGGTTACTGCGCGGAAGGTCGGGGGTCCAAGCCCTTTAACCTTTTCCGCTCCAGGGGCGCTGTGTCATGGCGCTCTGAACAAAACTTCCCGGCATGCTTTATATACTCTGTGTGTGTGTGTGTGTATGTATGTATGTGTGTGTGTATATATATATATACACACACACACACACACACTCATTTGCTTTGTATTCTTCCATCACACTTTTTGTCTTTTTTTTCTATGCAGTTACTGTATATTCAACCTGAAGAGATTTATACTTGTCTATGGGCAAAATTTGTCACTATATAATAGTCCTAAATCATAACTGATTGAAGTTGGATGTTATTTCCATAGCCATCAAATTAGCTATTACTTATATTACTGTATTAGTAATTGGGACACCAATCAGGAAAAAAAAGCATGCAAACCTTTTAACCAGCACTTATATAGCTAGTATGCCTAGCTACAGAGCAGAACTGCATGGTCCTTCCTATGAAGACGGATTGTTGATTGGCACCCTTGAGAAAAAACAAGATCATTAAACAACACGATCAAATAAAAATTCCTGTAGTGGTGCGCTGATTGCTTTTTAAGCTCAATTCTTTATCCTTTCAGAGTTGTGCAGTTGTTAATTTATTAAACTTGCATCATACACCTATTTGTAAGTGTATCAGGTAGATTATATACTGACCATGTTATCAGATAAACCTCACATACCAGTGCACTTTGTAAGTATAGATTTACTGACTGTAGCTCATCTGTTACTCAGTTAAACTTCAAATGGATTTTTTAATCGAACTGTACAACTGTTAATATTTACAGTTTACAGATTCAACATAGTATGAAACAAGAAGCAATTACAACTTTATTTTAAATCATATAAAAACATGGCTGAATGTGTTTAAAAAAAAAAAAAGAAGAAAAAAAGGAGCATACAAAGTAACATTTATACACAAACTCGAGATGCACCACTGAACCATCATCCAAACAACATGAAACGAACTACGATCCATTAACATGCATGTCTTCCTCTCCGTTTTCCACTCCATCATTTTCCATCTCATTCCCAGTGGCACTGTACATCGACACAGACTCCTGCATCCCCATTTCAGGCTCATCTTCCTCTTCTTCCTCAACCATGCTCTGTGCACCTGGAATATTACGCACATAAAAGTCAGTGTGAAAGTCTCGAAGCAAACCTTCACATGGAAAAGATTTTTGTTGCATGTCAGGGGCATCAGTTTATGCCACAGCGCTGTTTAATACTCAAATCTTGTTCAGGTGTTGAATTTTCTATAACACTAAACTGAAAGTAAAGTCAGCAGCAAGGCAAATAACAGGTTTATATTAATGCACTTGTTCAAATACAATGTTGTTTCTATAGTAAACTGCCTCATTACGAGGTTGTCGTTACACTTAGCATCTTTAAAAAAAAATAAAAAAATGTTTTATCCGTTTTTGTGTTGTCGGTTAACAAGGAAAGGTCATGGAGAGTGAAGTTTTCTGAAAAGAGACACTTATTTCACTTTAATGTAAGGAGTCTCCAGTGTCAGTGCTTTGTAACATTCAGAGTAAAAGCTGTAAATTTAGAGTTTGTGTTGGGTGATATAAACTATATTTATTAGAGGGGACAGCAGATCCTCCCAAGTACCAATCAGATTTAGACATTTATTTACTTACTCTTTACTCCAAACCAATCTAACTGAGGTGACGTCTTTCCTGCTCACTTACCTCTTTGTGCCAAAGTGACCCTTAAGGGAAACTGCAATTTTAACTAATAAATGAATAAAAACGAGTAGCAGTGATCCCTGTGCATTACCTTGTCTGTTTTCTCTCCCAGGGATCTGACCGGACTGCAACATTCCCCTCAACCTCTCCACCTCAGCCAGCGATGTGGCATTTGCAATGGCAGCCTGTGGGCGAGACACATTTTAAACCATTTAATCAACCGGAAAAATCCTATCCACATTTCTTTATATGAACACGGACAAATCAATGACCTTAATGGCTTCCACATCTGCCGCAGAAGGCCCTAATTTCACTTTCTCAGCCTGCAGTCCAGCTCCTGGCGTGAACCTAAAACACAGTCAAGCACACAAGGGTTCTTACATGCTTGTTGACGCAGACCGGCTCCTTCAGCCTTTTAACCACCGTTCTTCCAATCAGAGTGTAGTATCTTGTGTATCTTATTTGTTTTAATAAACTGATACAAACAGAGAAATGCCTTGAGCCAGCTCTCCTGGAATACACTGCAGATGTTTTTTTTAAGGTTCTTTAAGGTTTTAATAGGAGTCAAATTAACAGTTCAGAGTAAAATCCATATCAGGTCACTGGGGTCTGAAGACCTAATAACACTAAGTCCAGTGATTCAGAAGAGCTGCGCTTGATCAAGGGCTTTCGTCTTACGTTTTTGTGCGCTTGGCAATATCCTTTGCAAGCTGAGCGCCCCGTTTTCCTTTGAACATTTTCTCAGCCTCTTGACGTTCCTATGGCGATACATTACAGAGTTAAGGGAAAAAGCACCAAGACATCGAGCAGGATTTGACTCCATCGAAACGAGGAACAGTTAAGAACCAAGAGTAAAATCATGTATTTGAAAAAGGAAGGTGTTGAGGAATAAAGTTTAGTCTGCAGTGGCAGATGAACAATGAATGATTCTGTGCTGGTGACCAAGGCTCTGAGCTGCCAGAGAACACATTCCTTAACCTTCAGCTCCATGATTCGGTCATATTTTGATTCGTGCATAATGACTGAGCCACACCAGAGGATATTTTAGAGCTTATTTGTTAAGGTGGAACTATCGCAAAAGATGTTTCTAAATCAGGCTGGTCTAATATTATCCTGCGGTGGATATCTATTTTCTCTCAGACCAGTCAGAATATTCTCAATTGAGAATCAAATATTAACCATTCAATATTTATGACCGAAGTGGACATTTTTTTTGTTAAATCCTTCACTATTTACACGACTCTCGGACATGTCTATCAAAGTTAATGATCGTATATAATACGGGTGACTAATCTCATCTGAAGAGGGCCATGTGGGTGCTTGTTTTCATTCCAATCAAGTAGGAGCCACAACTGATTCCACCTGTTTAATCACTTGAGCTTGGCTTTCAATCAGTCCCTCCAGGATTTTACAATGGCAGAAATTAATGCGAAATCAAGGAAACCCCACAATATTCGGAGGAGCCTGCAATGTTTCAAATTGCTAAGATGCGTCATGTGACCTCATTATGGCATGCATTCAGCCAAAGCCCTCTTTGATTCACCGCATCGAACAGTACAGCTAAAAAGGTCTCACTTACCAACAAACATCACACTGTGAAAGTCCGAGCAGAACAATTTTGTGCAGTTGCAATTTCACCAAATTCAACTAGTTTCCCCACACACACAAAAAAGCCTCTGCAAATTGAATCATAAGTTTTTGAACAATCACACACACACAAAAAAAAAACTCAACCAATTCCTGTATGGATGGATCACTGCCCATGACATTACAGATGTGGCAACAAAGGCTGTATATATCTACCCAGACAGAGATCCATGGTACGTTTTACTCTGTGTAATCACCTGATATGACTGTCACTGACAGGCTGCGTGAATCTAAAGTCTGGGCTAGAAAGAATTCAGCCTCACTTTATTGTGACGTTCTGTATTCAAATCGTTTTCCACAAAAAAACACCGCAAATTGCAGCATGGACTCTGAAAAAAGGCTGCAGCAAAAGCAAGCATTATAAGCCACAACGATCACAAAAAATATATAATAAATCTCTGTTGTTCAGTAGACTGAAGTGTGGCCTCTGCTTGGTTAGAATGAGAAGCTGCACCCTCACAGACAAGATTGGACACCCCCAATATAAATCTTTTATGGCCCAGGCATTTATCAGATTTGGTAAAAGCATCTTCCAAGTGTTCTTGCAGATCCGCATCAAACTCAATACACTTACCTAGCATCTTTGCCCAATCTTACCAAAGATGCTTATTATACAGGAAACCTGGTTTAAGGAAAGGCCAGTTAATTCTGGCCTCATATTGTTTTGCAATTTAAATTTCTTCAGTGTTTCCCAGTTCAATTAGCCATAGTCAACATTTCCAACAATTCCATTTAAAAGTCTAGTCCTCCACATCGAGCGTGATGCTTCATCTTCCATGAAGGCCCTAAAATCAAGGACTCAGTATTGTACCTTACCTTTAATTTCACCTTCTGGAAATCCAGAACTCGAATCTGTGGAAGTTTGTTGATGACATACAGCCTGTAATGCTTCTTGTTGGTTACTGGGTTCCTTAAGAGACTGGAGGGAAAGAAAAAAATAATTATTTCATACATGTTCACCCTTCACAAAGAGCAGGGGGTTTCAAGGATGTTCATTGTAGTTAAAACTGAACTGCCCATAGACATCCAAAATTAACCATAGCTATATTTACATTCATCCTAGTAATCTACGTTACACCACAACATGGTTGAATCCAACTGGTCAGTATTATTTTCATAGAACAGCACGGCTTGGAAAAAAGTTTCAGCTGTAACATGAACAATGAGCTCAAATTAATGTGCGTGTTCTAATGTGTTTCTGTAGTAACAGCTTGAAGATAGGGACTTGTACGGCTGCAGCTCCAAATAATTCAAGACTAATAATAAATATGTGGCATTGGTTTATTAAAAAAAAAAAAAACAACAACAACACTCCATTCTTATCAATGATTATGTTTTCAGTTAGAAGATGTTTATTTAACAATTATGGAAGGAATCTTGGATGCAAGCGCCTAGTCTTGTTTACACAACTTTTTTGTACTTATGTAAATTACAGCTCAACCAAAATAATCAAAAACACCTACATCAGAACAGAGTAACTTGAATCAAGTTTCTACCCAATAGAAAACAGTGGATTAGAAGCATGGCCATCATCGACACTTTTTAAACCGGATTACTTATCCAATTAGAGCACCACAACGAAATAAAGTCCCTGTTAAAACTCCACCGTAAGAAGAAACTCTGCTACTAGGACATGCTTTCTTTCTGCTTTTAGGGGAATATTTAGTCTACAATTAAGCTTGTAGTAAATGTGGATAAACCGAGCCATAACACTCTGAGGAGAGCTGTGTGGGTGTTCATGATAAAATACCTGAGAAGAGTCAAGGTCTTTACTGAAGCGAGAGGATCCAGCTCACCCTGTTAATCAAAGACAAAGACAATAAGTTCAGCCCATCGGTGCACTAGCGCAGGGGTTCCTAAACAGAGAGCGTATGAGCAAAATGACAGAGCGACATGCATCTCAGTGGATGGCTACTCACCAGCTCTTGGATGTTGTTACTTGTAAGGATCAGCTCCTTAAGATTCGGCAACGAGTGCTCAAGATTTTCACCAATCCGGCTGCAAGAAAAGCAAAACCGTCAGCTCTATGTATGTACGTTCATAAACAACTGTGAGCTTAGTTAAGTGAGCAATATTCTACAACAACTGCCCGGTCATTAATTTTATCTTTATGAATCCTCCGAGCAGCTTTTCTCACTCAGCTGTAAAAAATCTCCACTATTTTGGATTAGTAGTATTAAAAGCACTTGTAACTCCCAGTGTAATGCTTGCTAGCAGTTATGGCTGGTATAAATACACTAGCAGGCCCATGTGCCTGTCTTTCAAAGATAAAATACATGAACACAGAGTTGCATTTTTGGCATCAACATTGAATAATTTTCTGTGAACAAAATGTCTGACGGTGGATTATTTGGATCTCCAAACCAAGCACAAGAGCGACACCAATGTCTCTAAGAACGGTATGATAACGTGAGCCGATTTCTTTCTAGTCCGGACTGTATCAGGTGATTATTACAGTGAAACACATCCTAGCTCTGGAGTTGATCTCGATTTCAGCTTATAGTTTTCTTCCCACTTCACAGAGACCCATAAACCAACCTCAGCAATGATCGAGAAGGCGCATGTCAAATATAGTTGCAGGTGTAATGAAAGTGAACAAGGCGGAATATTTACTCCATCTCGTTCTCAAAAAAATTAATATTTAACGGGAAAATGCATTTGGAGGAGAAACTAAAAGCAGACAGACTAAGCACACACATTCCAGTTAAAGTGCAAACTACTAGAGGTCGACCGAGTGAGCGGTTCTGCTGATTAATTGTCTCATATTTCTGAAACTAGACGTTATCTGCAGAAATCCACATTGATGATTTTTCCCGGTTGTGGGAGCGGTATATTACACACACACATTACTGTTTGTTTGAACAAAAAAAGCTGCAACTTTCTGTTGCTCACATTCTGAATATTGGAGGAATCCCCATGTGAAACACACAGTAAAGCATTCCAGGCTTGAAGCTTTAAAAGTCTGCCCCACATCATTCCTACTAAGCCATTAATGAGACATCATGAAATAGACAGACATGTTGAATTTTATCCCTCTCATCTAATATCACTTTCTGCCCTTCCACTTTACATTTCATTCATTCTGAAGACGCTTTTATTCAAAGCAACTTATAAACGAGGAAATACAAGCATAAGATAGATCAAGCGAAGAACAATAAAAGTAGTGCTAAACAGCTGGTCGTTAAATGCTCGCAGGTTGCACAAGGGAACATAAACCTCAAACAGGGTGCTGTTCCAGACAAGGTCTTGTACATGAGCATCAAGGTCTTGAGTTTTCTATGGGTGGCTACAGGAAGACAGTGGAGCGAGATGTAAGAAGAGTGGGTCCTTTTGGACTGGTTGAAAAGGAGACATGTTGCGGCGTTCTGAATCATCTGAAGGGGCTTGACGGAGCTGGCTGTGAGGCACGAGAGTACCGAGTAGCAGTAGTCCAGGCTTGAGATAATGGGACTGACCCTGGACTAGTAGCCGTGTAATCTGATCAGCGAGATCGGGTCGGATTTTCGTGACTTAGAGTAAAACAAATAAAGTTTTAACACAAGCGTGGCATCTCAGCCTACGCAAAGCCAAATCTGTGAACATTAGATATGTTTCTGTATCACCTGTAAATGTTAAACACATGGTAAAGTGTAGACACGTTGTACACGTCTTCCCTCTCTACGCTCATCTGATCTGACGAGGGACATTGTGTCTTCTTGTTTTATTCCCCCCTCACTCACCAGATGCGGTTGTTGTTCATCAGCACAGTTTTGAGTCTCCTGAGCAGAGGAAATCCGTCCAGCTTTCTGATCTCATTATCGGAAAAGTCGATGGTATCGAACTGATCCAGAGTGGCGCCGAGGTTCTCCAAAACCGGGATTTTATAACCTGCAGGAACATGAACACAGGCTTTAAACTGGGGAGGAGAGGCGTTACATGGATAGGACAGACCCCAGCAGGACAGCCTCACCGTGTACAGCTCATACAAAAGACTCTCCTAAACTCCCTCATTTACCCGAGTGTTATTCACTTAGCCCTGAAACAAGTCACTGTTTACTATAAAAACGCAATACTCAGATTAAAACGACTCTCCTGTACGCACTTCATCAAGAACTATCAGCAGTTGGAGGTTTAGCCGCGGTTATGCTAACTCGGTTGCTAACTCTGAGGCTAACTTCGCTTTAGCATCATCACCTCGGAGGTCCAGCTCTCTGTCCCGGACCGGATTCGTGTACTGAGCAGCCTGCTCGACCAACTCCGCCGACAACTTCACCATGACGATTAAAATAAAATAAAAGCAAAAACAAATTTATTCCGATTATCGCTCGTCCCGGTGGAGCAGAAGAACAAACGCTAACGTCTACAGCACGCTACCACCCGGAAGTAACTGGGCTACCTTCTTTTCTTTTTTTCTACTTCCGGATTTAATGGCGTTTGATGAGTGCTGCCCCCTCCCGCACTGGAGCGGGATCGTACACGTGTACACGTTTTGGTTTCCCTGAACACTAATAATCGTTGTTGTATTAGGAGGCTTATCAAAAATCAGAACTCAACAGAGAAGCGTGTTTAAATAATCATATTCGTAAAATATACAGATTCTGTAATTAATGCCAAAATATTCAGGGGTTGAAAAAAGCACCACTGAGAAATTATACTGGAGTGAAAGTGTAGATAATGTCCACATTATCTAGGACAAAATCAGAGATTTCTTGTCTCTAACAGTGTCCGAACCATCCATCCATCTTCTGCCGCTTACTCCTTCTTCAGGGTCGTGGACAGTGTCTGAACTTTTTTTTTTTTTAATTGAATTCAAAGTGGAAGTATCCATCCAAAAAATGAACACAAGTAAAATGCTGCTGCTTGTAAATGATTCTAGCTGCTAAAACTGAGGTGAGTAATGTTATGATTTCATGTACAAACAAACTTTTATTACTTATTTGAATTTATTTAAATCTCTTTTATTCATTAAAATGTATTTACATGAGTAATTTAAACTTATTTAAACTTATTTTGCCTGGAAATCATCATGCAGTCGCTAGTTTGCTAATGAATTACACAGAATTCACATATTGTGTCAATTTCCAATATTTACCCTGAGCTAGAAATTGACTTGCGTGGAAGCAATGTCACCTGGTAGTAGCAAAGAAAACAGAAAAAAAGTTAACTAGATATAGCCAGATGAGATTAGCAAATTAGCTAAACTTATTTTTTGGTGTTTTTTATTCAAATTAGATAGCATTTATGCTTTCTTGGGAGACAAAGAAGACACCTCATTTTATATGAGTCTTTGCTTACTACTTAAAATTTTTTAAGGGGGAACAGGATAATAGAGTATATAATCCACCTCGTTCACGTTCACGCAACTGTATTGTACTTGTGCCTCCTTAATCCCTGCTGATGATTTTATGGATGTGTTAGTGACATGGGCTGAAAATATCAGAGCAAA
Source organism: Ameiurus melas (assembly GCA_012411365.1). Taxonomy (NCBI): domain Eukaryota; kingdom Metazoa; phylum Chordata; class Actinopteri; order Siluriformes; family Ictaluridae; genus Ameiurus; species Ameiurus melas. Next base: position 9,693,190 of record CM022762.1, on the reverse strand, counting down.
ACGAAATTAAATCTATAGGGGGTGTTTCACTCTGTGTAATCACCTGCCACAAATGTCACTGATGGGCGGAAGTGTCAGTAGATGGATTGGCTACTTTAAATTGCTCCTAGTTGCGTGTGTGTGTGTGTGTGTGTGTGTGTGTGTGTGTATGTGTGTGATACAGTGGTGACCCATCCAGTGTGTATTCCTTGCTCACACCCAGCTGCTGGTTGCACTGGAGGATAACAAATATATATGAGGATAAAGTGGCTAAATGAATATTTAGATGGACTTAAGTGATCAACCTTCATGCTTGGGCCCGGTGCCTTGTCTGTCCCGAAGCTACATTTATCCAGGGTGACTTACGATTATCTCATTTATACAAGTGAACAGTTGAGGGTTAAAGGTCTTGCTCAAGGCAGTCTGGCAGTGCTGAAATTCACAAACTTTCTATCAGAAGTCCAATGTCTTAAGCACTGAGCTACCATTTCCCGTAGGTACACCTCTGAGTTAAAGGAAGGAATTCTTTAAGCATACAGTGCTATAAAAAAAAAAGTATTTGCCCCATCCTGATTTCTTCTGTTTTTGTGTATATCTCCAACTAAATCGTTTTAGATCTTCAAACAAAATATAACACAACACAAAGGCAACCTGAGTAAACACACAATACAGTTTCTATTTATTTATTTATTGTATTGAAGCAAAAAAGTGACTCAACATCTATCACCCATGTGAAAAACTAACTGCCTCTTAAACTCAAAATCTGGTTGTGCCTCCTTTAACAGCAATAACAGCAACCAAACGCTTGGTTGGTACTGGATAACTTTTTTGTTTCAATAAATAACTTTGTCATTTAAAAACTGTATTTTGTGTTTACTCAGGTTGATTTTGTTTTATCTTAGATTTTGTTTTCATTTCTGAAGCCATTTAGTATGAGAAATTATAATACTTTTTCACAGCTCTGTAGTTGTAAATGTAAGAGAAGCATAGCATTTGCTGTTTCACGATTCCCTCTTTGCTTTACCAACATTTTTATATTGCCCCTGGAGTTAAACATCGCAAAATTACATCATGATATTAAACACATGACCTGACATCATCCCTTCCTAGCAGTACACTGGTATTTCATTCAGAATGAAAATCAACTTAGACATTTTCAACCACTATAAATAAATGAATGATTTTATTGCAGCAAGTTTTTTTTTTATAAGATTAGTCATGACACTGTTGGGTTTCTGTGTGTAGAGTATCGTGATACTCTGTTTAGCTACTGGTGAGCAGGGCAATGGGAAAATGGAGGGGTGTGAGCTCCCTTCTTGGCAAACATTTCCCACTGCTCCACAATAACATTGGTACAAAGAGAAATGTAAAGCACAACTAGCATTTTTAATTGTACTGTAAATAGTAAACACCACATGACACTGCAACAATACAATTATAACATTTAAACCTAGTAGGCTAGGTAAAAACTAAAAGGAAAAGCCTCACGAAAGCCCTGAGTGTTTACTATCATGTGAGCCACTAACCACTACTGTGGAGTGTGACATCTGAATGAATTTGTTGCTGAACACGGGCACCCCCAAAAACAGGCAGAAATCCCATTTCTTAGCTTCTGGTAAAAAGAGCTTTTAATTCATTGTCATTGTAAAACAAATACAATTTATATGTATTTTTATTTTTATCTAACAGAATGTTAAATTCCAAGCTATCTCAGAGGCCTGCTGGCCCATAACTTTCCTCTGGTGCTGGAGAAAAAACAGACATTTTTAGGACTAGCCATTGCTTTCAATTGTGACAGGTTCATAAAGAGTCTGGCAGATGTTGCTTGGTGTACTGAAGGTGGAAACGGATGTTTGTATATTACTGCAGGAAAATTTATTCGGAACAGGACGACTGGACGGAAGCCAGGAAAACAGTCAGCAGCCTTCGAGATTTATTCTCCAATAAACAAAAGACTGAAACAGACCTCCTGGGTTCACCGCATATAAAATTATATAAAGGTTGGGTGGAAGAAGGAAATTAGATCCTGCATGAGTACAATCAGCAATCTTTGCCACAAAGGAGTATCAACAGCTTTGTGGATTTCTATATGCTCTTTTAATTAAAAAAATAAATCAGTCCAAACTGCAAAAAACAAACAACAACAACAACAAAAATGCATTGTTGGACTTCTTTAAAGAATTCTGCTACAAAAGCGTTTCAGACTTTGTAGAGCTTCTGAGGCATCCTGATTCCCTCTCTCTTTCTTAATCTCACATCCTGCTTTCATCAAGGCTCAGAAGAGACCAGACCTTGCACTGCATTTAATTTGATGTCTAAATGTTAACTGTTTCTGTGTGTGTGTGTGTGTGTGTGTATGTGTGCAGTTGTGCCCTGCAATGGGTTGGCACCCCGTCCAGTGCCCCAAGTCCCCTGTGATAGGGTCCAGGCTCCCCACGACCCTGTTTAGGATAAGCAGTACAGAAACTACTTGTATTGTTCCCTGCTTGATATATCGCTTTGCTTATTTGTAAGTCGCTTTGGATAAAAGCGTCTGCTAAGTGAATAAATGTAAATGTAAAATGGATGGATGGATGAGTGTTTCTTTCCTGTCACTAGCTGACCTCAGTCAATACATGCTTTATATACATAAATCACAGATTTGAAGAAAAACCATTACTGGTCAGTGAGGGACAACTTGCTGATAACATACACCTTATAGAAACTCTCTTTCAGAGCATATTTTCTCTAAAAAGAATACAGACTCATTCACCTCTCAGAAATGATAAGCACATAATCAAAAAGGAATCCAAAGAAAGGAATTCGAATCTCACAAAGCTTTTGTCTCTCACCGTGGTGCTCAGCTGCATCGTCTCTCTTTCAGACGCCCTTCTTTTAAAGTCAGCAGGGATTTACTGTGCTCTGTTGTACTTCTTGTCCAGATATAATGGATTCTTTTCTCTCTCTGAACTGGCAAGAATGTAGAAAGCATAAATACCTTGTGTTCTGTCAGAATGAAAAATACAAAAAAATGAAATGAAAAACAAAACAACAAAAAAAAACCCTCAGGAATAGTAATCAGTCCTGCTCAATGAATCAACAATCGAACAGGATGATCAGTGTACATTGTTATTCTTTTGTTTAAAGATCTTTTTTCCATTTAGTACTGCCCTTAATAAGTACATAAGATATTTACATGTTACACCCCCTGGCTCTTTATGTATCCTGTTACCTTCTTGGGCATCAGTGAATGTTTACACCTTTGTAATAGTTGTGTACGAGTCCCTCAGTTGTCCTCAGTGTGAAAAGATGGATCTCATATAGCCAGCGTTGGTCAAATATGGTCAAATATGCAGAAGATGCTGCAAAAGCAAACAATGTGCAGGACCTGGAGGATTTTCCTGAAGAACAGTGGGCAGTTTAACTGCTGAGGATAAACAAGGGACTCATGAATAACTATCACAAAACATAAAAGCATATGTAAACTTTTGAGCGGGTTCATTTGTGTAAATTCAGTTATTCTGGTGTCTTGTGGACTATATGTAAACATATGTTATATGAAATAGCTTATTCAGGGCAGAACTAAATAAAAACCAAAATGCAATTTTTATTATCTATCTTATATAATTTTTATTATTAACAGTTTCAGATTCTGCAAGGCGTATGTAAACTTATGACCTTCACTGTACTTGTCAGACATATCTTGTTATGTGACACACACACGCACACACAGATTATATATATATATATATATATATATATATATATATATATATATATATATATATATATATATATATATATATATATATATATATATATATATATATAAAAGTATTCACAGCGTTTCACTTTTCCCACATTTAGTTATGTTACAGCCTTATTCCAAAATGGATTAAATTCATTATTTTCTCAAAATTCTACAAACAATACCCCATAATGACAACATGAAAGAAGTTTGTTTGAAATCTTTGCAAATTTATAAACAAACAAAAAAAAGAAGCACATTTACATAAGTATTCACAGCCTTTGTCATGACACTCAGAATTGAACTCAGGTGCATCCTGTTTCCACTGATCATGCTTGAGATGTGTCTACAACTTGATTGGAGTCCACCTGTGGTACATTCGGTTGATTGGACATGATTTAGAAAGGCACACACCTGTCTATATGAGGTCCCACAGTTAAGCTCCAGTGTGTCTCTGTTGAGAGAGGTGAACCTTCCAGAAGAACAACCATCTCTGCAGAACTCCATCAATCAGGCCTGAATGGTAGAGTGGCCAGATGGAAGCCACTCCTCAGGAAAAGGCAGATGACAGCCTGCCTGGAATTTGCCAAAAGGCATCTGCAGGACTCTCAGACCAAAGATCAAAGAAAGATTTAACTCTTTGGCCTGAATGGCAAGCGTCATATCTGGAAGAAACCAGGCACCACTCATCACCTGCACCAATACCATCCCTACAGTGAAGCATGGTGGTGACAGCATCATGCTGTGGGGATGTTTTTCAGTGGCAGGAAGTGGGAGAGGGAAAGATGAATGCAGCATTGTATGTAAAGAGACATCATTGATGAAGGAGGTCCAGAGTGCTGGGGTGAAGGTTTATCTTCTAACAGGACAATGACCCTAAGCACACAGCCAAGATAACAAAGGAGTGGCTACAGAACAACTCTGTGAATGTCCTTGAGTGGCCCAGCCCGAGCCCAGACTTGAACCCGATTGAACATCTCTGGAGAGATCTGAAAATGGCTGTGCACCGATGCTCCCCATCCAACCTGATGGAGCTTGAGAGGTCCTGCAAAAAAGAATGAGAGAAACTGCCCAAAAATTGGTGTACCAAGCTTGTAGCATCATTTTCAAAAAGACCTGAGTGGTGCCAAAGGTGCTTCAACAAAGTATTGCACAAAGGCTGTGAATACTTATGTACATGTGCTTTTTTGTTTTTTACTTTTAACAAATTTGCTAAGATTTCAAACAAACTTCTTTCACATTGTCATTATGGGGTATTGTTTGTAGAATTTTGAGGAAAATAATGAATTGAATCCATTTTGGAACAAGGCATTTTGTAACATAACAAAATGTGGGAAAAGTGAAGCGCTGTGGATACTTTCCGGATGCACTGTACTTACCTAGATACCCCCTAAATAATAATAATAATTTGTGTAAATTCAGTTATTATGGTATTATTTAATAACCCATTCTTCTCCTTTCTAATATTCTTGTTCTTCTCTCTGAGCGATCTAGTACTTTGTGATAACTGCAGTCATCTTGTTAACCTCAAGGTTTTTACAGAATGTGATTAACACACCCATATAAAGGTGATGTCTCTACTGTATGAGTGTACTCTTGTGAGCCTTTTAGCAGAGCTCTCAGTCCTCTGTTTTATCTTCAGCCTGACTGGAAGGAGCTCACCTTGACAGGGTACTATTGATGTGCACAGAGAGCTTGTGTAGATCACTGTGAAATTTGTACCAAAGAAAGTTCATTTAGTGCATTTTAAATACTAGAGAAAGCTGAGATGGTACGGTCACATCACCAGATCGTCAGGCCTAGCAAAGACCATCCTCCAAGGCACTGAAGGAAGATAACATCCCAGAGTGGACTAAACTGAAGCTCAGCCCAGCAATGAGAGCTGCAGAGGACAGCGCTGGTCAATAGATTGTCTGAAGTACCCCAACGACTTCTCCTGGGGGGTTACGGGACAAGATGATGATGATGATATCCATCCACGATGAAGATGGCCATCGTAGTTAAGTACGTATTGGTTTTACAATGCCCATACAGGTAATCCCTCAAAAAAAAATAAATTAGGAAAATAAAAATGGTCGAGCAACCTGCATTGGATCACTTGAGACCCAAAAATTCCACTGTGCTGTAATGTATATGTGACGAACTAAAAGTGGCTTTTTTCACGTTTTCCTAATGTTTGAGTTTAATTTTACTTTTTTACATTTAAAAATAGCTTCATCCACTTTTCTTTGCTGTTCTGCTGTTTGTAGTGCTTTTTTTGGGTAAGTTCTGTCTACTTGAGCTTTCAGGGGCTCATCTAACACACTTGACTTGAGCTGATATTTTTCAGGGCAGCCCTTAAGATTGTGACATGGATTCAACTAAATGGAAATGGTGAGAACAATTTAACAAGAATATATCAATAATCATACCCTGATTTTGCTAAGTAAAAGGTGCCCAGGGTCAAGAATGTGGAGCTTTGATCAGCCTACTGCAAACATCCTGCTTTTGATTTGAAATAAGTGTTTAGTATGAAACAAAGGCACACAATATAACAGTTTAGCTATATTAGCTCAGCTTAGCTTGTCAGCTACAGGACTGTGGCAACATTAAGCAGCTGGATAAGAGTAGTTAACATTTTCCCACCTTCAGTAGTTATCTGATGTTAATTAGCTAAACTGATGTCAACTATTTAACAAGTTAGCTAACATAAGGCTGTTATATTTTGTAATTATCTTGACCTGACTTAATATGACTTACTAAAAGTAATAGTAAGTGGTAAATGGTCTGCACATCCTTTTAACTTTAGCAGTTCCACACAGTGCTTTATACTGTTTCTCATTCACACACACACACACACACACACACACACACACACACACACACACACACACACACACACACACACACACACACACACACAACAATGGCAGCAGAGTCTGCTATTGGGAGCAACTTGGGGTTCAGTTGTAAACACACATTAGCTAGAAGGCTAATCAACTTTATTTAAATTATTGATTTATTATTTATTGTGACTGGATAAGTAAGGAGTAAAACATGACAATGTGTGTAAAGGAAAATAATCAAGAACAGAGTGGTGTGATGTTGTGCTTTGTAAGCAACAGTTATTTAGAGACACTAATTTGGCCCCAAAATGATCCTGTGCCATTCCTGTTCATGTCCAATTTTTGTCCGTGTTTGGATTTTCTTGGTGAATACGAAAAAAATCCACATCTCCGAACCTTTGGTAAATGGTCCGCACTTATAGCGCTTTTATCCAAAGCGGTTTACACAGTGTCTCATTCACACATTCACACACACACTCATACACCAACAGTAGCAGAGCTGCCATCCAAGGCGCTAACTTGCCATCGGGAGCAACTTGGGGTTCAGTGTCTTGCCCAAGGACACTTCAGTATGTGGAGTCACGTGGGCCGGAAATTGAACCACCAACCCTACGATTAGTGGACAACCCGCTCTACCACCTGAGCCACAGCCGCCACCTTAAATCTGGTGGAATTTTTTTTATTGGTTTGGCTTACACAAACATTTACACACAACTTTACTAAAAAATAGATGAGGCCCAGTATTGGAACAAAGAGAAACTGCTTTGCACAAATTAGATCGGGTAAATTCTGTCTTTGCAGTGCCGATTACTTTGGTGATTGTGACTGATCTCATGATGTCTTGTTAAGCTGTACAACTAAACATAATATCACTTGGAGGAATGTGACAGATAATATATGCACCAATTAGCATAATTAAGTCTTGATTGCGGTCATCAACTAATTGCCTTTTCTCTGCTAATCAGACAGCTTTTTCTCTGTAATACTTCCGCTTGAACAGATTCACCACTCTTTTCATTCAGACAAATTAAAACTTCGTAATGGCTTTTTAACTGCTTGAACTTTGATGATGGGTTAAGATCTCACAATTTTGTTTTCCTTGTACTAACATCAACGCATCATTTTTTTCAACTGAAAAACAATTCTGTCTATATTTCATCTGGTGAACAAAATATTCTGAGGACAGATGGAAAATGTTGACCATAATATAAGACAGCTGTTCATATGCTGCCTTCCACACAGAGCAGATTTGTATCTCAGGAGAATAAACACTTTTCGGATGTTCTTCCTATCTAAGGTGACCTGATTACCTCACCTTACAAACTTGATTTGAAGAATGACTATTCTTGTTCCTCTTGGTCATCTAAGGTAATGATTATTTAAGTAACACTGGACAGTACGTGAAGAAGACACGTCAAATGATAGGTTTGATAAAAAGAGGACGAAACCACAAGAAATGAAAAACAGATAACTTCATTTTGTGCATGCAAAGCTGAAACAGACCAGATTTTGTACTGAAAGGAAACTAAAAGAGTGAATGTCACTGCAGCAAAAAGTGCACTGTAGTTATAAATCTGACCATATGGAGGAGCATGTGGGCAATAACAGAATACCACTGTCTAATGTACACATTGACACGCATCTTTTTGCAGGACTGCTGTCCTGTACAGGGTGGATTCCTGGCTGGGATCTACCACAACCCTGACCAGGATAAATCGATTATTGAAGATGAATGAATAGGTTAATTATTTCAATTCAATTTTATTTGTTTAGCACTTTTAACAATGGACGTTGTCTCAAAGCAGCTTTACAGAAACAAATAAACATAGGATACAGATTTTAAGCGTGTGAATTTATCCCTATTGTGCGAGCCGGTGGTGAGGAAAACCTCCCTAAGATGATATGAGGAAGAAACCTTGAGAGGAACCAGACTCAGAAGGGAACTCATCGTCATCTGGGTAACAACGGATAGCGTGATAGTAAAAGAAAGTTCCATTATGGTTTTTACATGGAGTCTGTTTGTTGAACTAGTCCACTGTTCACTAAAGGTGACCTGAGTGCAAATCTGGTAGTGGTAATTGCAGTCCCAAGACCATAGCAGCAACCATAGTCCCAGCAACCACAGCGAGAATGTCCATGTGGAATTGAAGTCCAAAACCATTTCCATGGTACTTCAAGTGGCACCATCCTAATCAATCTCCAGGCTGTAACCTCCAGTTGATTAGAGTAATTAAAGTTCCATACCTTAATATGAAATGTACTATATGGTAAATGAAATATGTAAACATACACTCACTGATTCTTTTTAGGAACACCATACTAATACTGGGTTGGACCCATTTTGCTCTAAGGACAGCCTCAATTCTTCATTGCATGGGATTCCACAAGATATTGGAAACAATCTGTTGCCATTCTGGTCCATGTTGCTAAATTGTCAGCTGCAGATTCATGCTGAGAATCTCCCATTCTACATCATCCCACATGTGATCTAATGGCTTCAGATCTGGTGACTGGGAAGGCCATTGAAGTACACTGGACTCTTTGTCATGATCATGGAACCAGTTTGAGACGACCTGTACTTTGTTACATGACATATCATGCAGGAAGTAGCCAATACAAGGTGGATAAATTGTTGCCATAAAGAGATGCAACAAAGAGTCAGCAACAATATTCAGATAGACTTCAGCTTTCAGATGATGCTCGATTGGTGTTAAGGGGCCCAATGTGTGCCAAGAAAACATTCCACATACCATTACACTACCACCAGCAGCCTAAGCGGTTGACACACAGCAGGTTGGGTCCAAGGATTCGTGCTGTTGAAACCAAATTTTGACCCTAGTATTTGCAACAGAAATTGAGATTCATCAGGTGACGTTCTCCAAGCTTCAGCTGTGTAGTTTCCACAGTGTCCAGGGCCCACAACAGCCTCTGATTTCAGCTCTTGGCTGACAGAGGTGGAACCCAATGTGCATGCTCATCTGCTGTTGTAGCCCATCCACCTCAAGGTTTGACATGTGCGTTCTGAGATACTGTTCTGATTGCCACAGTTGGAAAGAGAGCTTATTTTAGTTTACCATCGCCTTCCCGTCAGCTCAAACCAGTCCGGCCATTCTCCTCTGACCTCTCTTTTCAACAAGTCATTTGTGCTCACAGAACAGATTGTTTTTTTGCTTTTCTGTGTAAACTCTAGAGACTGTTTTGTGTGAAAATTCCAGGGGATCAGCACTTTCTAAAATACTTCAACCAGCCTATCAGGCACCAAAAACCATGCCACGGTCAAAGTTACTGAGATCACATTTTTTCCCCATTCTGATGTTTGATGTGAACATTAACTGAAGTTCTTGACCTGTATCTGCGTGATTTTATGCACTGTGCTGCTGCCACATGATTCAATGATTGGTGAACTGCATGAATGAGCAGGTGTACAGGTGTTCCTAATAAAGTGTGTAGTGAGTGTACGTTTCTGATAAAAATTATTTACCCGTCAGTCATTCAATTTAAGAACACACTTTGTGGCTATTATAATACTGTCCATTAAAGTCGATGTGGAAGTGAAAGTTGTTGTGAATGGCCTTACAGAGAAACATATAACGTCTGAATAATTTTTTACGCAATGAATCATTGGCCTGGCAGGCTGTAGAATAACACCAACACAGTGCCTTATGATAAATTTGGTGCCTGTATGGAGGGTCCTGTAGTCTGGAGTAGGTTGTGATTAAGACAAGAACAGCTGCCAAACCTCATCTGTGTGTGTTTATTCCACACTTTCATCAAACCCATTTCAGCTTGCATCAAAGCATCTCCTGTGTCCTGCTGTTATTCCGGTCGCATCTAGTAATAGATGACCGAGGATCCCCATCCATAAAAACCACAGTAGCTCCAAAACATTTACCACTTGGGGTATCCAAGTGTGGGAAATAAGGGACAAGATAAATAAAGAAGTCATCCTTAGGGTTCAACATCCAGTCTGTCAAGTCATGGATACAACCTCATCTGTGACAAAAGAGTTATTCATTCAGGGCACAGTGCTCAAACAGCATGCTTAAAAAGTTCATGATCTCGATGTTTGGCAACAACAAACTTCTGAGAGCCAGCAATTTACCAGTGAAAATCCAGATCCAAATTCTTGCTCCAAAAAGGTCACTAAGAGAGTGATGCATTTCTCAAGATGGGGCACGGGGTTTATAGAGAAGAAAAAATACGTTCAACAGAATCTCTTGCTGGTGGCACCAAATCATTTAGTTTATTCCTCCACTCTAATAGAAGCAAATAGTTTAAACATTACATTCACACTCGGGTATGTACAATACTTTCATTGGGGTATTAATTCATCTTTCTTGATAAATGATGCTGCTGAATGTATTTGTTTAAGAGGTTCTTCACTTACTGAAGTTTAATACAATAAATCTGGCATCATATTCATCAATTCAGCTCAGTGCTGGAAATCGATTTACTGAGGATGCGGCCCCCTCAGCGTATTCTTTCTAATCACACACAGCTCCTCATCGCAGTATATTCTATAATATCATATTAAGAGTAAAAAATAAACAATTTATACATATACGATATGGAGCTTATAAAACAGACATCTGTAAAAAAAAATTCATAATAATAATAATCTTATGGCAATCATATAGCACCCTTTCAGGGTTTTATTGAAATGAGGAGTTTGAATCCACAGATATAAATGGAATAAAAATATACATCAGATAACACAGCATATTAAAAAGAAGTGACCCGTCCTCCTCTCTTTCTTCATTCATCCTGTCAGCAAACAGGTTCTGCAGCAGAACTGCCGGAAGAGTTTCTTCTCACACAGCCGGTTGGACTTAACCATGTCACAGAACAGCTCGTCCGCTTATGGAGGACAGAGAGACAGAGAGAGAGCGAGAGAGAGAGAGACCAATCGTTCAGTTCAGACAAGGCATGATATAATCTCCTTATACTAACTGCATTTCCATCTTTTCAATCTAAATCAACCATCAGAAGTGTTAATTATTAGTTATTAATTAATTAGTCATTTTAGTGACCATTTGTGTTGGTGGCCATAGTCAGTTTACATGGTGATTTAGTAAAAATATGCAAGCAAATACAGGTGCATCTCAAAAAAATTTAAATTTTTTTTTTTGTAATTTATTTCAAAATGTGGAACTTTCAAATATTCTACATTCATTACACACAAAATTACATAGTTCAAGCCTTTTTTTGTTTTAATCTTGATGATTACGGCTTACAGCTCATGGAAATAAAAAATCCAGTATCACAAAATATAAGAATCCAAGTTGCTTTAAATCCAGTGTGAAGTTTCCACAGTCAGTGATGATTTGAGGTGCCATGTCATCTTCTGGTCCACTGTGTTTTCTCAAGCGGAGAGTAAATGCAGCGTCTACCAGGAGATTTTAGGAGCACTTCATGCTCCCATCTGCTGTGAGCTTTATGGAGATGCTGATTTCCTTTTCCAGCAGGACTCAGCACCTGCCCACAGTGCCAAAACTACTAGTAACTGGTTTGCTGACCATGGTATTACTGTGCTTGATTGGTCAGCCAACTCGCCTGACCTGAACCCCACTGAGAATCTAGGAGACACACCAGACCCAACAATACAGACGAGCTGAAGGCCGCGATCAAAGCAACCTGGGCTTCCAGAACACCTCAGCAGTGCCACAGGCTGACTGCCTCCATGCCAGGCTGCATTGATGCAGTAATTCATGCAAAAGGATTAAAGCTCTGACCAAGTATTAAGTGCATAAATGAAAATTTTTCAGAAGGTCAACATTTCTCGATTATAAATTCTTCATCCTAATATTTTGAGATAATGGATTTTTGATTTCCATGAGCTGTAAGCTGTAATCAACAAAATTAAAACAAAAAAGGTTTGAAATATTTCACTTTGTGTATTGAATCTAAAATACTTGAAAGTTCCTCTTTTTAAATTAAATTACGGAAAAAAATGAAGTTTTCCACAATATAAATTTTTTTTTAGATGCACCTGTAAATGTCACATCCACCCAAGACATTACACCGCCATGCCAGCAGACGTCCCCCTCCCTAGAATCTGAACTTCTATATCACCCAACGAACACTTCCTGTTTACATACTATATAACGCCACAATCGAGTAAAGGTCATAACTCATAATTTTTGACTTCCGACTGTTAAAAACTGAGGAAAATGCACCCTCAACTTGGAATTCCTGTTTGGGAACTCTCAATGGTCTCCTCAACTTTGAGTTTAGCAAGTGACGTCAAATCAACATCGCTGCACGCAGCATCAGCAGTAAACAAAACAACACTTCTTACCTTTAAATGAGTTATGCTGTATATAAAAGTATTTGCTTTAGATCAACATACAGTACAGACATATGAGCTTGTTAAATCTATAATACTGACTATACAATTCGCTATTTTGAGGAAAATATACATCATTCATCACAGTTAGTTGGCTAGCTTGTTGCTTTTTCTCACTCTCACGCATGGTTGTTGAAATTTATTAATTCAAAGCTTCGACTTCACACTTCTGAAGTAAATCGGAAGCAGCATAAGGCCAGTTCAACCTTTCAGTTAGTGCGAAGGCTTGTCAACTTTTAAATTCATGTAAGTCCTGAACCTTAAATTCTGTGATTGCTATTTCTGTGTTTTCACTCTTGCCTTGTCATTCAGTTATTTTCTGCATTTGCCATTTGTCTGGGCTATTCGTGAATGTCTGTGATTTTGTAAATAATCCTCCTGCAACTGGATTCTCACACATGTCCTGAGTCCTGTCACTTTGTTACAAAAACAAAGCGTCATCAACATCTAACTGGCACTGTATAGCCCCATTTACTTTCTGTTATTGGTATTACGTCTGAATACTATGGTTTAATCAATCATAATTGAGCATACCTCACACTACCATGTGGAATTCAACACAAAAAGCCCTTATTATTCAACACGTATAGCTCTTAATGAATCGGGACAGCTGTGCTCAGGGTATGGAAATCTTCAAATAGTTCATGGCAGGATGTCATTAGAACTGGAGTTAAGAACCCCTATAATTATGGTTTTTATATGACAACTCAAACTTGCATATGATATATATATATATATATATATATATATATATATATATATATATATATATATATATATATATAAATAAATAAAATAACAGTTTAAAAATGATTAGTTTATAGTAATAATGCTTTACATATATAACTTGTGATGGTCAAAACAAGGTAGACTATATGGCCAAAAGTGTGTGGACACCCAACCCTCACATTCATATGTTCTTTTTGAACATCCCATTCCAGATTTAGTTTGTCTTTGTGGTAATAATAACTTCCACTCTGCTGGGAAGGCTTTCCATTAGATTTTGCAGCCACAAGAGAATTAGTGCCATCAGGAGCTGATGTTGAGTGAGGTATTTTGGGTTGCAGTCGGCATTTCAGTTCATCCCGAATTGCTCAGTGGGGTTGACGTCAAGGCTCTGTGCAGGCCACCCAAGTTCTTCCACTCCAACATTGGCAAACCATGTGTTCAAGGAGCACGCTTTGAACACAGATGCGTCGTCATGCCGGAACAGGTTTGGGCCTCTTGGTTCTTGGAAATATGTATAGGTCATATCACAGCAAACAAGTGATATACTGAACGGCGACCTACAAACATGACCGCCATGGACTGAAATTCACAGAACACACACACACACACACACACACACACAGAACACGAACACTAATTCTACTCACACTCACTCACAACCACAGTACATAACAGATTGTTCTAACATTAGGACTTTGCAAAGTATTATGTGAGTTTTCCGTATACCGAGCGTTAGTTCTTGATGTGTTATTGTTTTGATCTCGTTCTCGCCCTTGTTCTTGATTCTGGTATTGCCTCGTTTATGCCTGTTTGCCTGTTTATCGCCTGACCCATTTCCTGTTTTTTGACCACGCTATTGTCTGATGATTTGGATTTGTCTGCCTGCCTTGCTTGTAATAAAAGCTCTTATCTGCACTTGCATCCATCCGAGCATCCATTACGTTTATTACGTGACAGTATAACTATAGCATACAAAGACATTCCATTCTTCAAACTTTGTGGCAACATGTGTAACAGTTGATTTTATTGCTAAAATGTGGTGTACAGCTGTGTAAAATGTATGTCTCTTAGTGTCAGACATCCTATCTATGCATCTTTATTATTATATTATGGTAAATGGTCTGCATTTATATAGTGCCCTTTTTTTTTACCTTAGTGGTTCTACAAAACTCTTTATACTGTTTCTCATTCACCCATTGTTATATGTTCTCTCTGCCCTGCTGCCTGACTGCTATTTACAATGTTTTGCTATTTACAATCCTCTACTCTTTTGCCTCTTCCCATGCCTTTTCTATCTCCCCATTTCCTCGCCTGGCCTTGTCAGCCCAGTTGTTCTGTTATGTAAGCTTTGATAAAAGAGATTTTGGGGTTAATGTGTGATAGAATTTTCTCAAAGCAGCATTGTTGGCACTCAGCTGCAGGCCTATTCACCACCTCTTATACCCCATACCCAATACTCCCTCTTATCCAAGTCCCTTGGTTCTTCCCAGCCTCTTGTTGCTTTCTAGTCTCTCTCTCTCTCATTCATACATTTACATTCCTTTCTCTTTCCAATAAATTCTCTTTCCCTTCTCTCTTTTCCTCTAGTTCACTTTTCTGCCTGCCAGTATCTCTATCTAATTTAGTATTCTTTATTTCTCCTTCTCTCTTTCTTTCTAATGAATAAAATGTTACAAGACAAAGCTCCTGCAAGCAATAGTTGAGCTGTCTACAACCAGCATTGTTAGAGACGATTTAAAACTTGAGTGGCCTCTAAAAGCTCTCTGGTGAAGAAGCCACAAAAACAAAGTTGTGAAAATAGAGTGTCAAAGCATGGGATGACATTGCAGCACTCCTGCGCTGAAGCCATGCATAGCTCAGCTCTGTGCCAGTAAAATTCTTCCTTACACAATTGGTAAACAACTTCTCCCTATTACAGAAAGTGTAAAATCCAACTTCGAAATCATTTCTCAGTGCTGCAACTAATGTACAATACTACTGAGTGCAAATATGCAGTACATCATGACTAACATGTATAATGTGTTAATGAACACATTTTTGTTAATTTCCAGAAATCTTTGTCATTTTCTACCATAGTGCTGATGAATTCTCAGTTGTGACTGGTCAAATTTCTATAGCTGCATCTCTGACAGCAGTTCTGGCTGTAATAAAAATGACAGCTTTATATTATATAGGAGCATTGTTGAATGCTCGAAGAAGGTGTGCATTACTTTCATGCAGCAGCACAGCTCAAACAGTAGTTCCGGCTGTAACGAATGATAGGATTATACTAATGTGCTCATTCTAATACATTATTATTTGTAGTAACAGCTCATACACAGGGACCTGTATGGCAAATGCTCCACATAATCTAAAATTAAAAATAAGATTTTTACAAAGATGTTTAACAAAGAAAAACACAGTGTTGATGTGGAGAAGTTTTTTTCTAAAAAGGGGTATCAAGTGTAACTGCTTTGTAACATGGTGCTTGGCTAAGTTTCCCAGCATGGGAAAGTCTTTAAGATGGAGAAGTTTACATTTTCTAGTTTCTCAGTAAAATGATAAGCTACATTTGTTTTTAGAGAAATACAGAATTGGAGATGTTGGTAAAGGAACATATCACGGACCTTTCACAGCCTTAAATCTCACTTTAAACCATTAAAATGTGCGAGGTGTTGTTCATTAATAAATCAAATATTGTAATCGTTGGCACACCTTATATTTCCTGATTCAGGTACACTGTATCAAGGCTGACCCTATGCTCTGACCCCAGCTTCCTAAAAATCTGGGATATGTGGGGGGAAAATCACTAATGTATATGTGAAAATAAATGTATCTATTCTATAATGGGATTCATATACAGCACACTGAGCCCACATCAACAGCAAGTGACCGATAAAACCAAATAAACTGCCTGAGTGCCAGAGGCACTATGTCGTACAGTGCAAGTGAAATTTAGCAACAAAGCAGTGTGGTTTTGCAAAACTCTCAGGTCCTGATGAATCCTCTGTGCTTACTATTGTTACAGGTGGCGTGGATTATGCAGGTACCACCAACCAGATTGTATCCACCTCTGCACTGAGTACAGCTTGTTCCAGGCCCACGGCAGCTTAGACAGTTCTCCTCACATCTGCAAAATGCAACAAGCAAACCACACGGTGAATGTAAAAAAACAAAAATTTTAAACAGCTCCCACTTCATCACAAATCAAAATGAGAAACTTTAACTTCCTATTTTTTTTTTTATGGATGAACGAAGCAAGGCAATAAACTTGGGGCACCATGATATTAATATGTATGAGGGCATCGGCTGGCCGAGGCTGGCACACTGAACCCTTCTGGCTGCTCCACTGATTCTCAGCAATCGGTATGACGCACACATTCTCACACGCTCAGATATAAAGCCAGAAAATACGGATATCATATGATGAGAATGAGCTTATGGGATTGAAAATGTCGAGTTGAATTTGGCAGTGCGGGACAGAAAGTTGGTGTGCAGAATCATTATTCAATAGCATATTTCACACAAACCTCAAATATTCCTAGTATGAACACTAGTATCAGCCAGATAATTCTATGCAAACATCATTCCATTAAGGATTCCCATTAAACATTCTGTAGGAGATCTCAAGTTGGCCTTCTGCTGAGATTACTTGACATATTAATCAGCATGCTTGTGTAACAACAGTGACACAAAGTTAATGGGAAAGTGAGATGTTGGTTTAATAACTAGAACAGAGAAAAGCCATAAAACAGTGGCATAGCTAGGAAGTCATTTCAGTGCGGAGATAAGCGAATATGCTAAATAAAATCACAGCATGATCTGTACAATTAAATTGATAAGTATGACACGCTCATGCATTTTGGGTGGATGTTAGATGGTAGTAGATATGGTGGTTTGGATTAATTGGATTAAAATAATACCAGATATAATACCACTAACAGAAAGTAAAGGGCATTATTCAGTGTCAGCTAGATTAAATTAAAATAATGTGTGAGGGGCACGTAAGTGACGTAAAAGGAAAGTGTTCACACTATTGTCCGGAGATTACAAGTTTGAATCCTGATGATGGCACAGCCATCTGTGTGTCTAAGGTGAGAGTCTAAGGGTGCAAAATTGGTTGTGCTCTCTCCCTGTCAATCACAGTGACACTAGCCATTTGTAGGCATGTGTGGGCTCAAGTATGTGGAAAAGCACAAATAACACTTTCCTCTGAGTGTTATGCCGCCCTGTGATGCTGCATGATGCAGTTGGCTTGCTTCACAAGTTTCTGAGGAAGCATGAGATAGCCTTCACCCTGGCTGGTGGGTGGAATTGATCAAGACTAAATTGGGGATGGGGCGGGGGTTAGGATTGGGTGCAAATAAGTAAATAAATAACATGTGCTGGGGAAATGATATATTACGTAACATAAATCCAAATCTACTGCGAAAAAAAGCATGATTCTGGTTGGTTTGTCTTATTTCTCATCAGTTGGTATTGGTAACCAATAGAATGTGATTAAAGAACTATGCTTTAAAAAAAAATATATATATATACACACACACACACACACACACACACACACACTGTATAAACAGCAACAATGTATGTGTATGTTAACTACCCATGGATAGGCAGCCTGTCAGGGCTTATTTGGTTCAGATGGTGTCAAGCGTGTGTGGCGGTAACCAGGTGAGGAGTACAAAGACAACAGTATCTTGCCTACAGTCAAGCATGGTGGTGGGAGTGTTATGGTCTGGGGCTGCATGAGTGCTGCTGGCACTGGGGAGCAACAGTTCATTGAGCGAACTATGAATGCCACCATGTACTGTGACATACTGAAGCAGAGCATGATCAGTATGGAGTATTCCAGCATGATAATGACCCCAAACACACCTCCAAGACGACCACTGCCTTGCTAAAGAAGCTGAGGGTGAAGGTGATGGACTGACCAAGCATGTCCCCAGACCTAAACCCTATTGAGCATCTGTGGGGCATCCTCAAACGGAAGGTGGAGGAGCACAAGTTCTCTAACATCCACCAGCTCCGTAATGTCGTCATGGAGGAGTGGAACTTTTGTTGATAGGTTTAGATATTAATGGCTGTGTGTTGAGTTATTTTGAGGGGACAAAAAATTTACACTGTTACACAAGCTGTACACTCACTACTTTACATTGTAGCAAAGTGTAATTTCTTCAGTGTTGTCACATGAAATGATATACCGTAATTTCCGTACTATAAGCCGCTACTTTTTTCACACGCTTTGAACACTGCGGCGTAAACAACGATGTGGCTAATTTATGGATTTTTACGGGCTAACGAGCTTTATACCGCCTGTTATACCACAACCAGCAGAGGGCACTGTGGCACGGCTCCTGACTCCTCACGTGACTTTGTTTCGTTCGCTCGCTTCCTGCTTGAGCATTTAGTTTAGTTAAGTGTCTTTAATGTGCCCCAGGTGTCCATGGTTTGGTTTGATTATGTTTGCTATTTAAACCCCTCTGAGCACTTCGCTCAGTATTATAGTTTGGAAATATTAGATGTTTGTATCGTTTGTGTCCATGCCTTGATTCATAATCTCATTTTATGCCACGATTCCAGTTTCTCGTTTTCCGGGGAAGACCGAGTTTTCTTCGTTTATTGAGTTATGTGTTTAATAAAGACTTCGATCAGCACCTGCATCCGCCTCCAGTCCCGTCTCGTTAACACTGTCAAAACATTTAGCCTCGTCACATCGGACCAATGAAATTACAGATCAGGTCACAGTGGAAGTTAAAGGCAATCCATCTGACCGTTGAAGAAGGAAATAGAGCTGCTGCACGCAACCTTGGCATCAATGAATCGATGGTGAGATGTCGGAGACGGCAGCGTGAAGAACTGACTCTGAAACTGAAGCCTTCAGAGGTGGTGTGTGACGAAGTACCGGTAATTCTGAGGCTGTTCAATTCCGACACTGAAGAAGACGACTTTAGTGGCTTTAGTGCGCAGGAGGAAGATGAAGATAGCGATCAATGACTTTTCCTGGTAGGCAACTGTCTTTTTTATTTTTTAACGAGCCGTGTTACAGGCAATGTGCGGAAAAAAGCATTTACGGTACGCATTTAATTAAAAGTTAAAAAAATCTTTCTGTGTAAATATCTCATGTTACAACGTGGACACCTGCGGCTTATAGACAAGTGAGGCGTATATATGTACAAAAATGTTTTTCTTTTTAAAATTAGTGGGTGCGGCTTATATTCAGGTGCGCTCAATAGTCCGAAAATTACGGTAATCAAATATTTACAAAAATGTGAGGGGTGTACTCACGTTTGTGAGATACTGTATTACAAAACTTTTGAATCCTCCAATAAGCACCACTGGGGCCATTATCCACAAGTGGAAGCAACATCACTCTGTCATCAACCAGCCACGCACAGGAGCTCCTCACTTTCTGATCAGGGAGTCAGAAGAGTAGCCCAAGTGCCAAGGACCACTCGGAAAGAGCTCCAGAAACACTTTGAGGCAGTAGGCACCATTGTGACAGAGAAAACAATAGGCAATGCACTTCACTACTCATGCTCACCCCCACAAGACTCCATTACTAAAGAAAAGGCACGTCGAAGCTCATTTAAAGTTTGCTATAACCCATTTGGACAAGCCAATGAAATACCCGGAGAGTGAAGTCTGGTCAGACGAGAGCAAAATGTAACTTTTTGGCTGTCATATTAAACACCATGTTTGGAGAAAAAATGGCACTGCACATCACCCTTAAAACACTATACCAAGTTTGGAGGTGGAAGCATCATGGTGTGGGACTGTTTTTCATCACATGGTACTGGCAGACTTCATATAATTGAAGGAGCAATGAATGGATACCCTTTACTTGAGAAGAGATTCTTGAGAAGAATCTGCTTCCATCCACCAGGATGAAGATGAGATGTGGGTAGGCCTCTCAGCAGGACAATGATCCAAACTATACAGCAAAGGAAACTCTCAATTGGTTTCAGAGAAAAAAATCAAGGTGTGAGAATGGCCCAGTCAGTCACCCGACTTGAATCCAATTGAACGAGATTTAAAGACAATATGTTTAGAAGAATGAGCCAAAATCACACCTGAATACTGCGGCTGATTAATTTCTTCATAGAGGAAGAAAGCTGAACCTGTCATTACAAACAAAGCCTTCTCCACTACGTATTAAATAAATTTCAGTTAGCATGTTCAATACTTTTTTCCTGTGTCATTCCTCTTTATTACACATAACTTTATTTATGAATTTTAATGTTTGGATTTCTTTAAATGTGTGGATTTCTTGAGTTAATACCAAAGTCTGGTGAAAATTTCATGTGAATAGCCTCATTGGAAATATTTATTTATTTTTAAAAACTGTTGACATGTTCAATACTTATTTCCCCCACTGTAAATTTTGTAAACATTTATAACAGCTCAGTTCTTCTAATACAGTTCATTTACAAAAAACAGACACTGTGAAGGCACATGATTCAAAAAGCACAATTACTAGGATACACCTGACTGATATATATATATATATATATATATATATATATATATATATATATATATATATATATATATATATAAAATATATGGAAGATAAACTAGGACAGGGCATATCATTGTTCCATGTTCCAGTGTTTCAGCTTCATTTGTGGGCTCTGAACTCCACAGAGCATCGTACTTCATACTGATCAGTGAAACAGCAGCAAGAAATAAAACCTCCCACAAAAGACTTTGGCATATACATTAACAAATACTTTTTCCTCATGACCTTGAGGAACAGTCACACCTTTTATGATGTGTTCGTCACTCCTGCAGTGGTACATGGATTTAACTAATGCCTTTTAGACTATACATTCTTTCTCAGGGTCAAACTTTGACTTTGCTGTCTGGTGCTCTTCTTCTTTCTCTCTCTCTCTCTCTCACACACACATACACACACCTTCCTACACAACCTTTTCATTCCTCCAGAAGAGAATTCATTCACCATCCGTGACCACCTTTGAAAGCCTCTATTTGCTTTGAACATCTTTCCCAAAGTAAGAACCTCCTGATTTATAAGCCAAAGGGACAAAGTAGCTGCAGTTCTGTCTGACCCTCTAGTGACCCATTACGGACATCTAGAACATGGTGATATTTTTGTATATTCAACCTTCTGCAGAAGGTGAGCAAGTGGTTTGCTATAGCTGCTCACAAATCTTGAATTCACTATTTTTGGAGAAAAAAAGAAAGAAAGAGGTGGTTGAGTGGTGCAGTAGTTAGCATTGCACCCTCACTGCGCCTGGGTTACTGTCTGTATGGGGATCCTGTGCATGTTCTTCATGCGGGTTTCCATTAGGTTTTCCGGTTTCCTCCCACTTTCCAAAAACTGGCAGTTAGGTGGATTGGGAACTCTAAATTGTCCTGAAATGTGACTGAGTGTGTGAATGTGTGTATGTCTAGTTCCCTGTGATGGATTGGTGTCCCATTCAGTGCACAGTATACTCTCATGCCCAGTGTTCCAGGGATAGGCCATGGAGACACCATGACCCTTACCAGGTAAAGCAGTTACTGAGGATGAATCAATGACTGTACAAAATAAAATAAAAACAAAAAAACAGAAACAATGATTTCACTGTTCAGTATGTGTGAACAAAGGCTAATAAAGTAAATGTAAAACCTACAAACATTTTTGTTACAATCCTTTTCAATGGCTGACATGATAGTAAATAGGCTGAGACATAGTGTGCAGTGACTGTTGACTCATTCAAAGGAAATTCCCATAGGAGTTTGCAGAAGGTGACATCAGTATAGAATATTAATAAAATGCTATAAAAAAAATGCTTAAAATGCTATAAAAATATTATTGGCCTTCAGTTGGTTTAAAGGAGAAGATCAGAGAAGAAAACAATTGTACACAAGTTTCTCCTTACTGCAAATGTAGATGATCAGTCATGGGTGCCCAATATTGTCCAATATTCACCTCTTTAATACTGCCTTGGAGCCACAAGACTAAAGTAGCTAACAAGTCATTTAAGTCAATTTCACCTGAAGCCTTTTCCATAAATACATACACAAATCTTCATAAACTTGCTACAAACAACACCATTAATCTATATAAACTTGTTTTTAGATAAAACTGTCACAGCCAATATTTACAAATTTAAGTTCAGTTTCTCCTATAGTGTGTCTGTGTTGTGAACAGGACCACCTATAATTGGTTATTTCAAAAAGACAAATTTGTCTCACAAAATCACCTATATTCGTGTATCAGATATACCGATCTATTGTTTACAGAGTCCTTTATGTTCTATTATGAATTTCCTATGTTTGTGGATGCATACAAACAACCAGGATAAAACAATAGCTAAAAACAGAAAGGTAGTGCTGTCCCAACTGTGCAGTTGCAACTGCTTCTTGTGTGTCATGTTTTGTTCCTCGTTCATCATGTGCTTTTGTTATTGTTTTGTTCACTTACCCCTCCTAGTTTAGTGGTTTTCATTTTTGCCTATTTCTTTTTCTTAGTTTTATATTTATATTTTATTTATATTTCTTTTTCATCTTCTTGGTTATTGTATGATCTTGTTTACTATTTCTCAACTTTTTAGTTACCTTTGTGAGTGTTTTGCCTGTATTCCAGTTCTTCATTAAATTGTGTTTATTATTTACGTCTTTGTGTATTTATATCCAGGTACTTCCTTGCTGTGAGTAATTACAGGTGTGGAAAAATCATAAAAAGATAAATAAAGCTTTGCTGGCAACCTATCAGGTCCAAATCAGCTACTGGTGATTGTTATGATGGGAAGAGCAGCACTGAGGAAGCAGGTACTCTGTGGTATATCCTAATTAAAGATGTTAAATAAAGCCTTTGTTTACAACTGGACTGTATTTCTCAGAAAATATGCTAATCTACATAAAGGGCCGGTGAGAAATGACTAGCTAATGAAATAAGTCCAACAGTTAAATCAGTATTTATGCAGGCAAAGTTATGCACATTGAGAGATGGGTTTAGCACCTGTTTAAAAATAAAATTTAGTTTAAATCTATAGAACCCTCACAGTTCAAAACTGAAAAATTAACATAAAGATAATTTAAAAAGAAAATAATAAGATATACTATTAAAAAACACCTAATAATATATAATATATTATATTTTTTAAAGTGTATTTTATTTTTTTTTTGCCAACAGTTAATTGTGCTCACAACATAATGGAGCAATGGGATACTAAATCAAGGTCATAAAAAAATATATTACAATCGATCATACTGTCTTACACAAACTCTCCATTGTGGTTTAACACTACTAGGAAACTGGCAGATATTTATGTTAAAATGTTGGAGGAGTTAGACTTCCATTACTTCATAGCTCCAGTGCAAAGCAAAGGAAGCAAAACTGGACTTGTCTCGGCTAACTGACTACACTGCAAATAAAACGGTGTACAAATAATTTCTCAAACCATTCTTTCAAAAGCTCTGAATTAATAACAAAAATTAATCATAGCTCCAGCAGTTTAAAACATGGTGCTCAATAATTGAGTAGTCTTTAAAAATGGAAGATACACACTGACATAGTTATGCTGCAAAGCAAAAAAGGCAGCTTGACTGGGAATCAAATAATCAATCTAGCAATAATGGTGTGTTTCCATTATCTCAACAGAATCCTAACCAATAGTCTCAGTCCTAATGAGAGTTTCAGGCTAAAATAACACACAATTAGAAAACAAATTATATACTGCCATATCTTTAACATTTAAAAAAAAAAGAATAAACAAGACTGACTTGCGGCACATCTTCTGTGAGAATCCTATGCTGTCACCCTCGTAGTGCCCAGGGCTGCATTTCCGCACACACCGCCATTCCTCCTGCAGGAAGTCACGGGAGCAGTTTAGACACTCCTCCATGCCCGGCCCTATGTAGAAGAATACACAGGAGGGATCAGTGATCTTATGATAACAACACTGATCTCATGATCCTTTGTGTCTTTATTATGTCTTCAGTGAAAATATGATGGAGAACATCATTCAGAGGAGGTCAAGCTTAGGGCTAAATTAGACAGTGGCTTTATTTATCAGGAAGAAAAAGTCCTTAAAGCCCTTGAATCACAAGAGTAAAACCTCTTTACAAATTACACATAGTCACAAACACACACACATCCAATATACAGCCGAACACACTGTGCACTTCTAGCCAGTGATGTGAGGAAGAGCTTCAACTGAACTAATTAAGCTGTACAGTCAGAACATCATCTCAAGGGAACACACACACACACACACACACACCACTGAGCTGGTTTAATCTTTTGCTATATTTTCCCCTCACTGCTCCAGGTCTATCACATCAGCCATGTGTAATACATGCTCTCATAAGGAAAAATGCCTTATACCTGTCTGTCTCACGAGCCCAGGAGAGTGTAATGATTTAAATTGGCATCTGTGTCACAGCCAAATATAATTAATGGTCTTTGTTTGAGATCAGCCTTTCATAATGACTTCACATTATCATAGAAACTCGTTTTTACTGCAGTGGTGAGGAGCATTTCAGTAGATGTCCTTGGGTTGGGAATCTGTGCCTGTGCTACGTATTTATAATACTAACATCTCTCTCTTATCTAAAAAAAATAAATAAATCCAATCTATTCTGTAGCACCTCAAGTCACGGCATCCATATCTATTCATTATGTGGCATATTTTCATCAAAACATTTCTTTACATAAATAAATGTGATTTATTCTAAATCGACTCCCCGCCACATGTTCCAGCCAAATACAGAAAGCTCAGTTGCCATGCAACAAAGGCAAGGCAGGATACCCTTTACTAACAAGCTCACTAACAACTTAGTTAATCTGCATGTCTGCAAAGTAAGCCTACTCCTTCTCTACATGCAGAACAGTCTTTGGCAGATGTTGATTGCACATTTTGTGAAACTATTTCTCACCCTAGACATTGCGATGACTCTTTGTACATCATTAGGCTTGTGCTGTGCAGCCAATTCTGGCCAATTACTAGGCCTAATATAACACGTATTACTTCAGATGTCTGTTCATTACAGATGAACAAACATTTGGAAATCCCATCAGCACCATCAAGCAGGTACAAGACAAGTCTATATACTTTTTGTGCAACTCTCTGGTACACAATATGAGTATACTATACTGTTGGCTTCTTTACAATTGGAAGTTACTGGCCAGCAATTAAACTCACATGGTATTTAACGTCCACGCATTCATTTCTCTCCCCCTGACCCTGAAGGCTTTCATGTCACCACCATGGGACAAAATATTCTTATGGAACATAAGTATAAGTATAAACCACGGGACAAAATATACATAGGCAATCATCAATATCTGGCTTTGGCGCAGCACCAAAATATCACTTACAGTATATGTGAGAAACACTGCATCTGCTTAAAATCTTATCAGTATACAATCCAGATACAAAGATGCATGAAATAACCATAAACGTGGTGTGTGTGTGTGTGTGTGTGTGAAGAGTCTTGAAAAGGGGTTTAAAACACTACAATATAACAATACCTAAAATGCTTTTTAAATTCTGTATAACATTTTAGTCAGTTGACAGTTGAGACAAATTTAAAGATTCTACGCAAAATTTCAACATCTAATCAACTGCTTCCAGTAACAGTAATTATTATAATAAATACTGACAATAACCACAATCTCTCAGAAATGTGTACTGTGACATCATTTGTCATAATATTTATAGAATAGAACACTAAGACCATGTGGTGGTAATAATAATATATGAAATAATAATATTATCCATCCATCCATTTTCTATACTGCTTATCCTTACCGGCTCGCATGGAACCTGGAGCCTATCCCTGGAGCATGGGGCACAAGGCGGGAGACACCCTGGACGGGGTGCCAATCCATCACAGGGAACAATCACACATTCACACACCCATTCATACACTACGGACACTTTTGGACATGCCAATCAGCCTACCATGCATGTCTTTGGACTGGGGGAGGAAACCAGAGTACCTGGAGGAAACCCCTGCAGCATGGGGAGAACATGCAAACTCCAAACACACAGGACTGTGATGGAGGTTAAGGGTCTTAATCAAGGAGGGGTGCCAAAATTGTAGTTTTGTCTATAAAACTTATCTTAAAATAAAGTTTAGCTTTCTCTCATATTTTCTGTGAGATTACACTAATAAAGTTATATAATATAAATAAATACAATTAGATTTTTCAGAACTTTTTTTTTTTTTTTTTTTTACCCATCTTTACCAGTAATTCTGGAGCTGACTGTATTTTCATTTTTACTCCCTTCCTGTTAGAGAGCAGTGGGAGACCTGTGGTGTCCTCTTGCTATCCCCTGGGCAAATTTTGCAGAGGTTCTTTGCCTACATGTCGTGCAATAAAATTGTGTAATGCACACCTAGCCATGAATAGAATAAAACAAAACCTGTGCAGGTGGAGCAGGAGACATGGCAGGGGCTGCACTTCATCTCCTCCAAGTTAAAGAAGGTTCCACGTGTGCACTCAGGGACGCAGGTCATTCCTGCTAAACTACAGGAAAAACAAAGCAGAAGTCATTTTTATAACATCTACATAGGAGAAAGAGAGATGAAGACAGAAGAGGGCTTTCAAGTTGGGTTGTCACTGTTTTAGGTAATTGTTAGGTAATAAGTGTCCACTGCATACTGCTCTTTGAGTGGTTTAAACTTTAGCACAAAGATTGCAGCATTCTGATGGGGAGCCAAGGTCATCGGGGTTAGTGGTTGAAAATGAGAAGGTAAACATGCTTTCATGTTCTTCTCATTCTCTGAAGCTCTGCATGAAGAGACTGGGATCTAAAGCTCAAAGAGTTCCAAAAGCCTCCACAAACTACTTCAACGGTGCAAACTAGAACTTTTGAACGAGGCAGATAAAGCTATAGGGTCCCCACAAGCTCATGACTCGAGGCATGTGGAGGTTTGCTCTGAATAAGAGAAATAAAGAAAGGATTTTTTTTTAAGCATAAAGCTGCAGGAAGTGTAAACCGCAGAACAGACAGCACATACTGTATAAAGATGGCCAGATGTACCCTAGACAGTAAACTAACACAGACTGCTCTTTACCTCAATGTAACCCATTCATGCTTAGACTGGAACTTTTAAATTTCCTTTACTGCAGCTGTTCTCACAGTTCCACTGAGCACAAATCTGATCAAAATCTAAATCTGTCAAACCATGTGGCTACAATCTTTGCTCCAAAAAGACTATTTTATCAATTTTCCAAATTTAATTCACATAAATAATATTTTGGACCAAGGACTAAAAAAAAAATATATATATAAAATTACAAAAAGTAGAAAAAAGCTCTTACAGGAAAAAGAAGGACACGTAGAGTCTGGCTACAGTAATATAAAGGTAATTTGTGTAAATATGTATGCTTTTAAGGAATGTAATCAAAGTTGATTCAAGTTAAACGTATGAAACATCAAGCCGTAAAACGCAGTATCGAATGTTCTATGTTTCCTTTTACTGGTCAGGGTTGTGGTGGTACCAGGCTAAGACGGTTCATCCAGACTTTATCCTGTTCATAAGCTAGCTGTGAGATAAAATCTATGCAGTGGGTCCTGGGAATGCACCAGGGTGTCCTTGCCTGATACAGCTCTATCTGGAGCCATCCGGGGGACATATTTGTAAAGTGCCTAAAACACCTTAACTCAATTCAGAGGAGCAATGGCTTTACTCTGAGGCTCTCTCAGATTGCCAAGCTCATTATCTTATAACAGAGTAGGCCCAGTAACCCTGCGGACGAACCGCCACTTGTACTTTCCACCTTATTCTTTCAGTCACTACCCACAGCTGAGGAAAAAGATGTAAAATGACCCATAAACAGAGAGCTAGTTCAAAGAAAATGGTTTCATAACCACTAATCCAATTCAGAATTATAATGGGTAGTCCAGAGACTGTCCTGGGCACAGATCACCTTAACTTGGTCTCATTTCCATATGACCACAACCAGGTTGTCTGGTAAAAAATATATACATTTAAAAGAACTTAAGCTCAAGACATCACCAATAGCTGAATAATGATTTTTAAATGACGTTTTCAACAGCGTTTGTTTGCCCTTGATTTGTCTTACCTAAAGCCTTTTTTGCATGCCGTACATCTGTCAGAATCCTGCAGGCACTTCATACAGTTCTCGTGACAGCTCAGACAATGTCTCTGAACTAGAGGGTTGCAACGGGACAGTCAGAAAGACATAAAAAAGAGGGGAAAAAACAGCTAAAGTGAGACAAATAGAAAGTGAGACAGAAGGGGAGAAAAAGGGGGTGGAAATTCAGCCTTTTCACATCATTTTGCATTTCACACTGTAGATTAAACACATGGGAATCTGGATACAATATAGTTTACCGGAAGTGCAAATTAAAACCGTTCAAGCAATCTCTGAAAACTCACTCCAGCAGCATCTGCCTGTTCTATGTGTCTACGTGTGTGTATGTGTATGTGTGTGTATGTATGTGTGTGTGTGTGTGTGTGTGTGTGTGTGTGTGTGTGCGCGCACTGAGGCTAACCTGTCCAAATACTGATAATGCAAGTCAGGCTATTCTCTGCCTCTTTGCGTCAGAGCTCACGATTGCCAAGATGTCCAGTCAACATGCTGATTTGTAGTGACATGAAAACCACCTCCATCACAAGTGTTTAATCAAAATGGCGCACAACAATCCAAAAGGCTCCAGATGTCTATTTCAGTGTGTATATGTGCGTGTGTGTGAGAAAGAGTGTTTGCTATTTGTGCAAGTGTGCAAAGTGCTTATTCACTCAATATCTAGAGCCAGTTCAGTTCAGCTCAATTTGACACAGATGGTGTGCATTCGATACGGCAGAATTTGATGGATTAAGAATCAGATAATAAATATCAGTCTTGGGGCTTAAATCTGTGCGCCAGTGTTACAAGCTCTTCTTGGAGATGCATTTGTTGAGGAGAAATCCTGGAAAAGAAAAACTTGTACCTTACCATACTGACATATTGAGAGACATCTTGTGCTTTCCAGGTATCCTGTTTCTTTCATCATTTGTCTCTTCAGAACAAAGACAGATATCACAAAGGCAATGCCAGAGCTCAGTTTGTTCAGAATTAGGGAGACGATGAAATACTGATACAGCAGTGGAGATGCGTTGTACATTAACTAGCTATGAAGACACCGTGGTCTGGACCTCAGTAGTTTCTGATGTTTTTATTTTCTTCTCTCATGTCTCCAGTAATGTTGGCTGATATACCCCACATTAGCTGTGTGGTACATGGCCTTTTCACTAAATGCTTTTTCAGTAATCACTGAGGAGAAGCAAGAAAGAAAAGGAGAACGAACACATGCATAGAGAAAGTATCACACATTCCCAGTGTTCCACCCTCACCCTCATCATTGAAGTATCCAGTGGGGCAGTTCTCTACACACGAGCTCTCCTCTGTGTAGAAGTACAATCCTCTCCTGCAGGAGAGGCACTCATTTGATCCTCGGCCAACACACTTCTCACAGCCTCGGTGACAACGCCTGCACCTTCGCACCTGAGTGTCCTCAAAGTAACCCAGCGGGCAGTGGCTAACACACCTTCTTTAGAGAGAAGAGAAGTATTTTGTGAACACCAATATGTAGCAAAATAATCCTATAATATACACTCACCATCCACTTTTTTAGGAACACCTGCACATTCATGCAATTGTCTAAAATCATGCAGATAACAGACAGTGCCAGACAGGTTGATTTAAAAACCTGCTGATCTCTCCATTCTAATGTTTCTGAACCTCACCTAGCCATATATACAGTATCTCACAAAAGTGAGTACACCCCTCACATTTTTGTAAATATTTGATTATTTCTTTTAATGTAACACTGAAGAAATTACACTTTGCTACAATGTACAGTAGTGAGTGTACAGCTTGTGTAACAGTGTAAATTTGCTGTCCCCTCAAAATAACTCAACACACAACCATTAATGTCTAAACTGCTGGCAACAAAAGTGAGTACACCCCTAAGTGAAAATGTCCAAATTGGGCCCAATTTCCCTCCCCAGTGTCATGTGACTTGTTAGTGTTATAAGGTTTCAGGTGTGAATGGGGAGCAGGTGTGTTAAATTTGGTGTCATCGCTCTCACATACTGGTCACTGGAAGTTCATACTGGTCACTGAAAGTTCAACTTGGCACCTCATGGCAAAGAACTCTCTGAGGATCTGAAAAAAAGAATTGTTGCTCTACATAAAGATGGCCTAGGCTATAAGAAGATTGCAAAGACCCTGACACTGAGCTGCAGCACGGTGGCCAAGACCATACAGCGGTGTAACAGGACAGGTTCCACTCAGAACAGGCCTCGCCATGGTCGACCAAAGAAGTTGAGAGCACGTGCTCAGCGTCATATCCAGAGATTGTCTTTGGGAAATAGACGTACGAGTGCTGCCAGCATTGCTGAAGAGGTTGAAGGGGTGGGGGGTGGGGGTTGTCAGCCTGTCAGTGCTCAGACCATACGCTGCACACTGCATCAAATTGGTCTGCATGGCTGTCGTCCCAGAGGGAAACCTCTTCTAAAGGTGATGCACAAGAAAGCCCGTGATGGGAGTGTTATGGTCTGGGGCTGCATGAGTGCTGCTGGCACTGGGGAGCAACAGTTCGTTGAGCGAACTATGAATGCCAACATGTACTGTGACATACTGAAGCAGAGCATGATCCCCTCCCTTTGGAGACTGGGCTGCAGGGCAGTATTCCAGCATGATAACGACCCCAAACACACCTCCAAGACGACCACTGCCTTGCTAAAGAAGCTGAGGGTGAAGGTGAGGGACTGGCCAAGCATGTCTCCAGACCTAAACCCTATTGAGCATCTGTGGGGCATCCTCAAACGGAAGGTGGAGAGCACAAGGTCTCGAACATCCACCAGCTCTGTGATGTCATCATGGAGGAGTGGAAGAGGACTCCATTGGCAACCTGTGAAGCTCTGGTGAACTCCATGCCCAAGAGGGTTAAGGCAGTGCTGGAAAATAACGGTGGCCACACAAAATATTGACACTTTGGGCCCAATTTGGACATTTTCACTTAGGGGTGTACTCACTTTTGTTGCCAGCGGTTTAGACATTAATGGCTGTGTTGAGTTATTTTGAGTGGACAGCAAATTTACACTGTTACACAAGCTGTACACTCACTACCTTACATTGTAGCAAAGTGTCATTTCTTCAGTGTTGTTACATTAAAAGAGGTAATCAAATATTTACAAAAATGTGAGGGGTGTACTCACTTTTGTGAGATACTGTATATATAATAAACTTAGCCATATAAAAGAAACAGAAAGTACATGGAGGGCAGTGAAATACTAAAATGCTTATTAAAACTGGAAACACAAGGTCGTCTGATGAAAAACAAAAAGCGGCTTCTCTATGGATTTTAAGTTTGACTGTGGGAATAATGGGAATAAAGCATTCAATAAATGCTCAATTTTTGGTCTTCAGTCATGACTGCCAAGAAACTCCATTAAGCGGTTTTAAAATCAACAGATTTATTTAAACAAGATGCTTAAGAAGTCAATACTAATTCTATCAAATAATGTAGATCTAATGTTTTCTCAGTGAATCTATAGTGAGTCAATAGTACATCACTCAAATGAAGTAATTATATGTGTTTTACCTCCCAGTCTTCAGGCTGCCCAGGCTGAAGTGGATGCAGTTTAAGCAGTGGTCAGCATCAGGGCTATCACAGCCCTGATCACCACACTCATGATGGCAAGGCCCTGAAAGCATCAGCACAGAAAAAAGCTTCACTCTTGTCCATTAGCAGCAAAAAATGTATGGCTATTAACCCAATTTAGATGTGCTGCTTGTGGTAGCATCTATATAGGCTTGATATTACAAACTGATCACCTGTAGCTTTGTAAATGCAAATGCTGTATTCTGTATTCACCAAAATATAACACTTTTGCAATTATCAGATTACCTGTAAACATGCTAACTGATGTAAGTAGCATCTCCTTTCTCAAACACAAATGTTAACTGTTGTAGGATCCGTGGAAAATAATGTTCTCATATAATAATCTTAGCAGGAGTTTTGATTTATAATTAACTGGATGAAAAAATATCAATCAAATACTGTATTAGGCTTAAAGCAATATATCCAAAACAGACCAGATCAGACTTAATATGATTCATAATAACTACTTTCAGAGAGTTTCTGCCATCATCGGAGAGAATATGGGAGAATTATTCATCACAAGGAACATTACTTGTACCAGTGTACTCCTCCTCTTCCTCGTCTTCATGTTGGAGGGCTGGGCTGAGTGAAGGCTCTGGACTTTTAACACTTTGAATCTCCAGCATTTGAGCACGAGAGTGTTGAGAACCGTGAGACTGGTAGGGGTGCTCGGATGTGCCGTAGAGAGTCAGTGTCCACTCCTTTAGCTTACCTGAGAGAGCCACCAAAGACAGACATATATAGAGACATAGCAAGGAGGATGGGGTTCAGGATAAAAAATAAAGGAAAAAGACAGTCATGATGTAGGCCAGTGTCCAAATTACACCCTGTGGGCAATTTCTGTTTGAGCTACAGACTGTAAGCCACTACAGAATAAAATTAACATTAGTCCGCTATAACAAAAGCACCTTTATTTATTTTCTGTTCAAGTCTTCAGCCACTGCATAAATCTCCTCTTTTATTAATCTACTATATGTGCTTTAGTCAGAGGTGCAATCTCATCATGGGTGAAAAAGGTGGCAAAGAACCGAGACACCCCACACACTGCAGCTATGTTAGCTCAATCGGTAGTCAATGTATGGTAATCATATAGAGGAAATAATGTAACAAAGTAATGTAACGGGACATCAGTTCAGTGTACTTTAAAGAAAAACTGTCATTCTCATGATTTCTTTGCACATGTGACCCCGTCCAAAGACTCGCAGCCCAAAAACTCAGAATAATGCATCACAATAATGTCCTACATTTGATCCAAAATGGCAAATTTCGCCGGAAAAGTGACACGTTTGCATCCCTGTTTAGTTAATGTCACTGCAAAAGTCCCCAGTGTGAAAAGTATGGACACCCTGGATAAGGGAAAATCAAAAACACACCAAACACCTTCAACTTCAGCAAATGAAATTCGATACATCATTAGACACAGAAAGATGACAGTGACATGCAACTTAACAGACTGATAAAATGATGGATCTGTGAGCAGACAAGGAATAAATAGAATTGAAATTCTTGTGTGTTTTCGAAGCCAAGATGGATGCATCGATGGACCTTCCAAACGTGAAGAGGAGTAATAAATAGTTTCTAGAGGGGAAAAGGATTGGGTGTATGAAAATAATTTTTCAGTATAGTCATCACTTGCATAAGGTTGAAGCTTGACTGCACATATACACAGGGTTTTACAGTAATCATAGGGCACTTTTGGTGGGTGGGGCTCTGGTGGTAACTGTAAATCCTGTATATACTCACACTTCAGTTTCGACTGCTTCTATTACCTCCTAATTATCATCACTATTAAAATTTATTTGCAAAATGTTAGATCTTACTCTTCTTTGTAGGTCTATTTTTATTTCTCTTTTGGCCAAAAAAAATGCCATTTTTGACTATTTTCAGGCAAATGTTTTGATAGAATCACTAATAAATATAAGTAAGTGATGTTAACTACACTCAGCAAAAAAAAAGTCCTCTCATATTCAATTGCTTTTATTTCCAATTTCAAGCTGTCCAATAAAGATGTGTAAAGTGTATTTGGATTTTACAAAATTATCTTTAAAATACAGTCTCCTGGGAAAGGGACATTTCTTTTTCTGCTGAGTATACATGCCTTGCGAAAGTATTCAGCCCCCTTGAACTTTTCAACCTTTTGCCACATTTCAGGCTTCAAACATAAAGATATAAAAGTTTAATTTTTTGTGAAGAATCACCAACAAGTGGGACACAATTGTGAAGTGGAACAAAATCTATTGGATTTTTGAAACTTTTTTAGCAAACAAAAAAACTGAAAAGTGGTGCGTGCAAAATTATTCGGCCCCCTTTACTTTCAGTGCAGCAAACTCACTCCAGAAGTTCAGCGAGGATCTCTGAATGATCCAATGTTGTCCTAAATGACTGATGGTGATAAATAGAATCCACCTGTGTGTAATCAAGTCTCTGTATAAATGCACCTGTTCTGTGATAGTCTCAAGGTTCTGTTGAAAGTGCAGAGAGCATCATGAAGACCAAGGAACACACCAGGCAGGTCCGTAATACTGTTGTGGAGAAGTTTAAAGCCGGATTTGGATACAAAAAGATTTCCCAAGCTTTAAACATCCCAAGGAGCACTGTGCAAGCGATCATTTTGAAATGGAAGGAGTATCAGACCACTGTAAATATACCAAGACCTGGCCGTCCCTCTAAACTTTCAGCTCAGACAAGGAGAAGACTGATCAGAGATGCAGCCAAGAGGCCCATGATCACTCTGGATGAACTGCAGAGAACTACAGCTGAGGTGGGGGAGTCTGTCCATAGGACAACAATCAGTCGTACACTGCACAAATCTGGTCTTTATGGAAGAGTGGCAAGAAGAAAGCCATTTCGTTCCACTTCACAATTGTGTCCCACTTGTTGGTGATTCTTCACAAAAAATTACAATTTTATATCTTTATGTTTGAAGCCTGAAATGTGGCAAAAGGTTGAAAAGTTCAAGGGGGCCCGAATACTTTCGCAAGGCACTGTATATACACTTGTTTAATGTTAGGTAGGTTGAATATATATTCATACATTCTATTTCACATTTCACTTGAAGAAAGCAGGGGTCAGTGAATCAGTGCATCTTTCAAACAGGAAAAGCGAGACCAGATGAGAGATTACACATAATGTGAGATGAAATGAAAGGGGCTTCTATGGTGTCAGTTAATATCAAAGAGTTTAAAACAATAGTTTAAAAGTTTGCGCATCTGCCCAGACCCTTCAGCGATTCTTGTCTTCATTGGTTGATCTGAATGTTTTAAAAGCAGTGTATCACAGACACTGAAAGACTGTGGCAGGAAAAGTACTCAGACACAGTTGCTTAAGAGTCACTCAGGAAAACGTTTTCTATCATAACGCTGGTTAAATGAAGAGATTTGGTCTCTCATTTCCAGAAAAACACACAGAGGTCCAGAAAAACACATATCTCAACAGTCTCTCAAAACCTAAGATAGAGCTGTAATATTTATATTCCTATAATATTCCTTACCTAGAACCTCGAGGTTGCTGCGGAGCTGTGAGGGTGAGTCAGATATCTCCAGGGTCCATGTACCTTCCGCCCGCTCTCCCCAGCAGTGCACAGTCATGAACTCCCAGTTCCTGAAGCCCTCATTGGAGTTATCAAACAACCTGCAGCACAGCCGGAGAGGGATCCGAAAATAGAAGGAAACAGGTTATTGAAGAAAAAATACAATGTGGATTTATGTTTTTCTTTTCTGGAAGCTGTTCCCTGACTAATAATCATAGATATCAGCACCAAGACCAATAATGCATTCTAACAAAACAAGAGTACAAAGAAAAAGCAAATCACAACAATTTTGTACCTGTTGATATTACACCCTCTAAATGATTTCACTCAGAAAGACCTGATGAGGTGCTTCTACTCTCTTCACTGTTTGTTCAGTCATTTCAGCTGAATATGAAGCTGTCACTGTACATTAAGTGCCAGATGAACTGCTCATACTGTAGCTGATGTCAGACAATTGGATGAATTCTTTTATTGTCATGAACCCTTTTCCAAAATGCACTGCACGTGTTTCTGCACATGGGAACAACAATATCATCAACAGAATGACTCAAAGAAAGAGCAGACAGAAGACAGGTAGGCTAAAATGGTTAGGCTCTAACCAATATCATATGTTTCTATTTTTATTTCATGTCTAATTGTATAGAATCTGAATTTATAAAATTGTTTAAAAAAAAAACTTTTACATTTTAAAAAGTTCAATCACATTTTGAAAAACTTAATTGCTTAGAAGAACGTACTGTCACATTATTGATTTTATATTATGATATTTCGCGTCCCTAATCATAGGCTTTGGTCGCATTCAATAAGAAATTGTGAACAAGATTTTAAAAAGTGTACAGTGTATACCAGGATTAGGACAGGATAAAAATTGTGTGTTAGATGAACATGTCTGTGTGACATATTGCTTCACCTCATAGGCGTAACATTTACTGGGGACACTAGGGATGCGGTTTGAAGGTGTAAAAAAAAAAAAAAAACTGTTAAAAATAGTTTTCATAATAGCTTGTGACAAAAACAGATCCAAATGTTTCTACAAAATAGTTCCAAAACGTACACTGTTTCTCAGCATGCTGCCTGTAATAAAATAATATTCCTCACGTCTAGACGTCTATAAATGACCAGGCCACAAATGAGATTCTAGCAGGTTTCCTTTGGAGCAAACCCAGAAGTTTGCATCACACTATTGAATCATTTATTTATTTATGAAAAACAACAATCAGTGAAACACTCTGCTGGTTTTAGTCATCATTATACTGTAATCGAATTGAACGCTTTCTACACTGGCATGTACATCACCTTATAAGACATTTGCAATTAGTATGAACAAAATGAATTATTTTATTGCCGCAGGTCTGTTATAATATCAGGATACTGTTGGGTTTCTATGTGTAGAGTATCGTGTGACTGTGCGTTGGGAAATGTCAGAGGTGTGAGCCCACTGCTGGACAAACAATTCACACCTCTCCACAACACACAGAGATCAAACAAAAAGCACAACAAAATATTTTTTGATAGTAAACACTATACACTCAACTTTATACTTTAAAAAAACCGCCATAATTATAACATTATTATTATTGTTATATCCCACCAATCATAAAAAATTAAAGCCCTGAGTGTCTACTTTCATATGAGCCATTAACCATGACTGTGGAGTGTGACATCACCAATAAATTCAATGCTGAACACGGCCACTCCATTTTTTGGCTATAATGAGATTATGCTCTTGGTTTACTTTAATTTTTCCTTGCGATGAAAACCATTACAATTCAATTCTTCCAAAACATCTACCCTTCTTGATTAAGCATTTAAAAAAAAAACTGCCATGGATTCATTCAACGGCTGGTTAAAATGAAAGTTCATCTGTGAGAAGCTTCAGTGCAATTGGTCTGGTTTCTAACTGATCAGGTTAGTTTTGTTTGTTTGTTTGCTTAGTCATCAGTCCTGTACTTTTAACCAGCATTTTTCAAAATAGTTCTTTGTGCTTCACCTCCAAATTTAGAATGGTAGATAGTGCATCTAAACATACAAATGAGCTTGCGCTAACTGCTTTGCCCAATTTCATGCATTGTTAGCACATCAGCATTTCTGATTGAAACACTCACAGAATCTGTCCCTGAAAAAAGAGGTGAAAGAACTCAGAACAAAAGTAACTTGTTTCCAGCAAGCTCCATTCAGTGAGCTGCCAATAGCCAAAAATAACTCTGTTTTGTACTCAGACTGTCACACTGCTGTGTAAAACTAACACTAATGCGCTTTACTAATGTACACAAATCATTAGTTTTCACCCTCTGCATATGTTCAGCATGCTGGATCTTAAACAAACTTCAGGTGTTATCTCCCCAAACAAAATATACAGCCGATGAAATTCGAAGACTCGTGTTTCTGGGGTTGTAGTGAACTTAGATCAAAGAAAACTATGTCTGTTTTTACACTGGGCCTAATTAGTAGTTTGAAAAAGGTCTACATTTTCTAAAGCTGGCGCTCCAGGCTGCTCACAAATGAGCTGTACACAATTCTCTCCCATATTGACTTTGTATTCTCAGCTCACACACACACACAAACACACACCCACACACACAAACTACACATGCTATTAATGGAAACTCTTTCTCTACAGGTCACTAGGACACTGAGTTTACATTTTTCATAGTATTTTAAATAAGCAGAAATTAACTACATTAATCTACAAAGGAATAACACATGCAATATGTGATATAAGCTCGAACATACAGGAACACATTGCATACGTTTTGGTTCTGTTTTTCATTTAAAAAATGATGTGCTGCATTTTTTCTACAAAACATTTCTACAAAACAAGGTTGAAGATAATTTTAGGCAGTGCTGGGTGTAATGCCTTTTCTGATAGCAGTAATGTAATGCATTACATTTTAAATTTATGTAATCTGATTACAGTTATTGATGTCAATAAAAAAATAATCATTTGCATTACAAATTTAAGGGCGCACGGTGGCTTAGTGGTTAGTACGTCTGCCTCACACCTCCAGGGTTGGGGGTGCGGAGTTTGCATGTTCTCCCCGTGGGGTTTCCTCTGGGTACTCCGGTTTCCTCCCCCAGTCCAAAGACATGGATGGTAGGTTGATTGGCGTGTCTAAAATTGTCCATAGTGTGAGTGTGTATATGATTATGCCCTGTGATGGACTGGCACCCTGTCCAGGGTGTACCCTGCCTTGTGCCCGATGCTTCCTGGGATAGGCTCCAGTTCCCCACGACCATTACAAACGTATGGAAGGAATAAGCGGTTGAAGATGGATGGATTACAAATTTATTGTTAAAAAAACAATATTAAGTAAAACACATTTTAAAATAAATCACATTTTGTTCTTTGGCCCCGAATAATTCTCCACTTGGAGCGGTTTGTCACATCATAACTGAACGTCAGTATAAGAAGACGGTCTGTAATTTTATCTCTTCAATGAGCGGAGGCGAGACCAATCAGACAAGGTTTACAGGAAAATAAGTAGAAACACTTGTGTCTAATTGGCTGACAGTCTCCCAATTCTGCCAAACGCTACCTCACACAGTCAGTCTGAGGACAATGGATATATGCCAATTTTTTTTTTAAACCAGAAAATGGGTTGAACCTGAAACAGTAACATCCTGTGATGCTGAGCAAGAAAACAAGCTGTGTCAATGTCTATGTGAGTTACAGTTTATGAGCAGAGCATAAGGAAAGATAATGTACTTTGCATGGCACAGTAGCAGCTAAACCCATACAGTGATAGCTTAGCTGTGCCTCCTCTGGGCTAGTGACACCAAACTAACCTAGCTAGAAAAGTTTTATATTTTATCTGTCTGGTAGTCCTACAAACAGTGACAACACCCGAGGCAGGTTTTATGATCAATCCAACATTTTCTGATCATGTCATACATTGACATGCCCTAAAATTACTAAAAGAACTATGATTTTTACTTTGTAGTAGGTTTTAAAAGTAACGGTAACGTGAAAGTAAAATAATTAACAATCTGGTTGCTTTATACATGCAGTTGTCAGTAATGTAACCAGATTACAATTTTAAATTAGGAATTAATTATCTGTAGTGGATTAGTTTTGTGGAGTAACTTACCCAACACTGTTTGTAGGTGATCTTGATCTGCTCCTCCGTGCAGAACATTGAAAGCTTGTACACATTTTTAGGTTTGTATATGTGTACTTCCCTCTTTACACCACATGCTTTCAGTAGCGTTCAAAGCTAGAAACATAGATTTTGTGTTTCTTTGACCATTTCTGTGTTGTTTTGGAGCATGTGTGGCTCATCATCTTGTATAAAGCTCTACTCAGGCCATGCCTGAACCTCCTGGCAGAGGCAACCAGGTTTTGGCATGAAATATCCTTAGTGAAATAATAATGCTTTCAGTCTTCACAAGAGACTCTGAACCATCAGCAACAAAACAGCCTCAAAGCATCACAGATCCTCCTCCATATTTTACAGTGGTGTATCATCTGCTTATGCTCGTGTGCAGTCCTCTTTTGCCTACGAACATGCTGATTTGGCCTCATCTAACCACGACTGCTAATTGTAGTTCTAATGACACTTAGTGACATTCAGGCACTGCATTTTGTGACATGCTTTCGAGAAAGGCTTCCCGTCACACATCAACAGCTTGTTTGTGAAGTGCCGTTTAACAGCTGATTTAGAAACTTGACACCCATGGGAATCAGTGAAACTGCAATCAAAAATAACAATAATTATAATAATAATAATAACAACCTCTTTGAGATATTTTTTTCCCCTCCTTTACGTTCATCATCCAAACTGTGTGGGGGGACACAGTGCTTATGGTTCCAATTCCTGCCAAATGTCCAACTCTTTCAGTCATGTTAATTGTGATTAACAGTATATTATCTGCTTGTGTATTACCTGATCTTTGTTGGGTCAACAATGATTTGACTCTTTTGTGTTTAAAGTACCCCCCCATCATGACGAATGACAAAAGGATTTAACATCCGTGCAACCACATATTATACCCAGGGTAATAGGACATGGATAAAGATAACAGAATTAATTTAAAATGGTATTTTAAGCATGTATTTTCTTTAGTGGTATGGGTAATTTTGGCATACATTTAGGTCCAAAAACATCAACATTCTGCACTATATCTAGGCCCCTATTTAAATGTAAGCAAATATGATATTGTACATGTTGACTGTTTTGTACAAAAGGACAGATCTTCTTCATATCTATTGTCTTCTATTGAAGCATGTGTTCAGACGACACTGGACTTTGGTTTTGGATTTGATCTAAATGGATCAAAAGGTCTTGCACAAACTTGTGTAGTCCATGCCAGCTCGAGCGCTATTATTTGTTATATTATTTGTTATATAATACATTTGTAATGAAAATTGTCGTATTAAATTAGAAAAGAATGTCAAATATAAGCATTTTCGATAGTGGTCTCAGACTTTTGCACCCCCACTGTATATATTTTTAGAGAAAATACTATTATTTAAACAAGTAGTCGTAATGAAAATGATTATTAATTGGTTAAAAGATCAATAGTTTCTCTTATTTTTGAAGCGTTAATATGAATTTTATACAATACTTTTCTGTTTACTTTCATAAAAGGTGCAAAGAATTCTGGAGGGCAGAGAATTTAATGCAAATTTAGTGTCACATGAAAAAATGCTCTGGGCTGTAAACAAGAACATCACGCCATACCCTGTGGCGAGAACGCGGCCAAACGAACGATCACTAATAAATTGACACGAATCACCAGGAGCACCATTAGCTTGTCATTCCTTGCTACATTTGTTATTTCTAAAGTGATCTCTTTGGAGGAGATAACTGCACAAAGGAGGAATTTGACATGTCTCTGTGGTTCTGTGCAGTAAATAATGAGTGGAAGTGTCACAACAAAAAAGCTCAGCTAGGAGCTATAAGGACAGCAGGATATTGAGGCAGCCGTTCAAAGTTGACTTGTGTCATTATCATCAGTGAAAGGACAAAGTCACACAGCACTTTTCATTCCTTCAGCCACTTGTATTGCAATGTAGGAGCCAGCATATTTATCCTGATGTACAAAAAATGATAAAAGATCTAACAACACAAATAAAAATAGTCTGTTATGTGAGTGACATCTAAAAAGGAGTGTGTACCAGAACATCAGTGTTGAAAACCATGTGAATTAGTTACATCTGACAGGATCTACTTCATTCTTTCCAAGCCTGAATAGACACTCTGAATATAATGGAAGTAAGAGGAAAAGGTTTCAACGTCTGACACTGTAAGAGAGAGTGTGAGCGAAGCCAGGACAAAAATACAGAGCAAAACATATAGCTTATATGAGCTTAGAAGGATTAAACATGCTATATAATGATTTAGTTGATACTAAGCACAATATTTCACAGCTCTGGATTTGTTAGGGAAAAATCATATAACTCACTGGGAACAGCCTCCAGATTTGCACATGATTCAATGCATCTAAGATTGTATATGTGTGGTGGCCTGGGAAAACCCTTCACATGGTCAAATTTGGACATTTTCTACTATATATACCTCTGTAGACTTTCCTGAAGCAACAATATTTCCCTTTTGCATGCAGTTCAACCACAACTAAATTCTAGAATTTAAATATCTGGTCATCCCCAAAAAGTGAAGATTTATGTCTTTTTATTAGGTCATGTTGACATTTGAACACTTTGTCCACACAGAGTGTATAAGCACATTTCTCTGTTTTGATGATGATGTGATTGTGCAGGAGCATCATGGACATTTTGACAGCTGGAAACTGATCGAAACCGGAACTGATTAGGAATCAAAGCATGAAAAAAGCACACTAGGACGACTGAATGTCTTAGCACTGTGTCTGTTAAAGTAGTTGCTTTCGTAGCATTAGATTTCTTCAGGCAGACGCTAAAGGAAATGCTAGAAAGCAGACATAATAAATATAAATAATAAATAAATAATATTTTGGTCCAATATAGTGAGTAGTCAAGATGTCATGGTATATTATTGGCAAAACATGATTTTTCATCATTTTTGGTTGTTTTCCAGAATTTAGCCACATCGAAATCGTACACGTTTTCACAGACCACCACACACATTTGTGTTATAATTAAACCATATTTGGCTAGTTAAAGTGTAGGTATGACTAATATACTCACCTTTTGGCCAGGAGCTGGGAGCGTGTTCCTGATGGAGAGACAAGGCTGATCTCCAGGTCTCCCCTGCGTGGGTGAACGATCAGCACCCGTACCACTACATGCTCCAGGAAGGCTATATGTTGCTCTGGTTGCCCGCTGCAGCCCGTGCTACTCATAGTGACATTTAGCTTCTGCTCTGGCCTGATGTACCTGCAGTGAGGAAGAGAGGTTCCTGAAATGTGCAGTAACTCTTGCTTTTTTGTGTACACTTGCATTTTCCTGTTCTGTATGCAATTATCTTTAACTACAGAGCTTTAATCTTACTGTACATAAACTTGTCAAAACATTCTGCTGTATTTATTTGGAATGTACATTTCCTAACTCGCATAGTATTTTAAAATGCGTTATATTCATGTTATATGCACCTTCCTAGCTCTACATTCAGAGGAGGCTCGTCCGGAGCCCCATCATTTATATCAGATATTCAACACACATTAGTCTTTATTCCCAACTTTGTACAATCAAAATTATGCCTTTTTCATGACCAACTATTGAAAAAATATATGTTGCTATTTGACAGTTATAATCCAATTTCCGATTGATTTGCTTGCCTTTCTAGATCCTGTACAGTCCCCCCTGTACATGCTGCACAATCATAGGGCAGAGCAATCACTGCTCCATTTAGCTTCTATACTGGTTTTATTACACCTAGTGGTCAAACATGGGAACTGCAACAAGCACTCCTAGAGGCCCATTTGTGTAGGTATCATGCTGCCCCATGCTCAGGGGAGGAGAAGCGGACAAAACAGTTAATGGGGTTGCCAGTTTGTGCTAGCTTAAAAATACTTGAAAATGTGCATCACAGTGACCTTGTTTCCCAGACACAGATGTTCCCCATTTCTTGGTCTCGTTTCAAGTCTTCTGTGCAGATTTATTTAGATGTAGTTGGGCTAGAAATTTTGAAACCTTGCAACCTTGGTTAACTGTCTTAGCTCTACTGTATT
This sequence comes from Ameiurus melas, assembly GCA_012411365.1. Taxonomy (NCBI): domain Eukaryota; kingdom Metazoa; phylum Chordata; class Actinopteri; order Siluriformes; family Ictaluridae; genus Ameiurus; species Ameiurus melas. Next base: position 9,649,329 of record CM022762.1, on the reverse strand, counting down.
CATCACACCCAGGAATCACACCCACTGTATCAAACATAATTAATGAAAAACAGCTAGGCTGTATGCGACTGTTGTTGGGTCTCAATTGCTTACTATAGGGTTACTCTAAAAATTCATTACATAGTAGGATAAGCCAAGTGTGATAGCCCTTGTCTACTGTTTCTCGCCCCACCAAAATCTATGGTGATGAGCTGCTGCTGTCTACTTTGTTACTATTATCACCAGAACTAAAACAGATTAATAGGCATAATACATAATTGCACTTGCTGAAAAATAATTAAAATTATTATTATTATTAATAATTTAAATTTAAAATAAATAAATTTCTGGACTAGGAATAGCTGATTAAAATATACAATGTCCATATATTTTCCTTTCTAGTGACTGAAGTACTATAGACTGGAAGCAGGTAATCTACCATTAAAGTGAACATTTAGATCAAAATCACCAGAACATTAAAAGGAGAAAAGTTTCCTGTACTAAATCAAGTCAAAATTTAGCAAGGAAAGATCAAAGAGAACAAGCAACACGTAACCCTGGGCTTATTACAGCAGAAATGTAAGAAACAACTGTTACGCACCGGCCAGCAGATGGCACTGCGGCGCGGCTTCTGACTGGACACGTGACTCTTGTTTTGGTTTGTTCGCTTCCTGTTTAGACATTTGCTTATATGCGAGGGTGTAGCTTAATTTGAGCCAGTTGTCCATGTTTAGTTTGATCATGCATGTTATTTAAACCCCTCGTGTGGCTGCGCAGTATTATGTTGAAACGTTAAGGGAGTATAGCTATAGCGCCGTGTGTGTGTTAATGCGTGTAGCATGCTAGTGGTCTCATGTCTTTGTTCTGTTCTCGGGTGATGCCTAGACTATAGTTCCATGTTTACCCCAGTTGATCTTATTCTGTATAGACTGCGCTTCCTGTGTTTGTTGATTTGTTTGCTTATTAATAAAGACAGTGCTCCTGCGCATAATTCCTGTGTATCCCTGTGTATCGTTACAACAACTGGAAACATAAATCATTATTTGCATCTATGCTTGGTTGTGTTGCACAGCTCATTAAGTTTCAGTTGTGCTCATCTTTTTCTGACAGTTTGGGACTTATGAGTCAAAACTGTTGTTTTTTGTGAGCATAATTTCAATGCCTTTACATCACATACTAGAATAAACACTTTTATGACTGGGTTGAGACACAGCAGAGGACAGATGGAAGCAAAGTGAGTCAATCAAATCTTGGATCCTTATTCAACACACAATTCAGATGCAGGCATCGTCCAACTCTCCCACATCTCAGTGAGTGGGCTTTCTGAATACACAAACTCCTCTATGAAGTAACAGTACTAAAGCCTTTTGAAACAGAGGCTGGCCACTTGACTCCATCAGAAATGCTACTTCCAAGCCAAATTAGCAAAACTAGCAAGTACTGTAACAAAGCAGCAAAGGGTCATATCATAGAAGACTATTTTGGCTTCCTCAGTGAGATCACGTCACAGGTTTATACTTTAATAGGTACTTTCAAATCCACTTTGTTTGGTGTTCCATTTGGAGGAAAACGTTTCCTAAATGTATTTCCATTAACATACAAGAGCATAATTTATTTACTTTAAGCTTATTAATAGGATCTACCTAAGACCAGTTCAATTCAGATAAAATTAGAGATGTCTGATTTGATACCCAGGAACAGTCTCATATCTTACAGTGCTATGAAAAAGTAATTTATTTGTACTGATTTCTTCTGTTCTTGTGTATATCACACACTAAATTGTTTCAGAAATGAAAACAAAAAAAAAGTGTTTAAATGATGTTATTTATTGAAGCAAAAGCGTTATCCAATACCATCTGCACCTGTGTGAAAATGTATTTGCCCCCATTGTTACTAATTCCTCAAATCTATGAAACTGCATTCATAATTGGGTTCAGCTGGATCAGACTCAACCAGGTCTGATTACTGCAAACCCTGTTCAATCACATCAATACTTAAATAGAACACTTTAACTTCATGCTGCTGAAAAAGTTGAATGGTCTTACCCAGTAACACACTATGCCAAAATTGAAAGAAATTCCAGAAATTATGAGGAAAAAGACGATTGAAATACATCAATCTGGGAAGGGTTACAAAGCTATTTCAAAGGCTCTGGGACTCTAAAGAACCACGGTTAGAGCCATTATCTTAAAATGGAAAAACAAGGCACAGTAGTGAACCTTCCCTGAAGTGACCAAACATCCAAAATTCCTCCAAGAGCACAGCAACTACTGATCCAGGAAGTTACAATAGAGTCAAAGACAACATCAAACAATCTACAGGCCTCTCTTGCATCAGTAAAGGCCACTGTTCATGACTCCACTATCAGAAAGACACGGGGCAAAAATGGCATCCAGGTAAGAGTGGCGAGGTGAAAACCACTGCTAACCCTGAAGAACATGAAGGCTCGTCTGAATTTTGTCAAAACACACCATGATCTTCAAACCATTTGGGAGAATCCCAATTATCTGGACTGATGAGTTGAAAGTGTTACTGTTTGGAACACAGGAGTCCTGTTACATCTGGCATAAACCAAACACTGAATTCCACAAAAAAACCCCATCATACCTATGGTTAAGCATGGTGGAAGAAGTGTGATGGTGTGGGGATGCTTTGCAAGCTCAGGGCCTGGGCAGCTTGCAGTAATTGAGGGAAATATGAATTCTGCTCCCTACCAGAAAATCCTAAAGGAGAATGTCTGGTCTTCAGTCCGTAAGTTGAAACTCATGCGCAAATGGATTATGCTGCAAAACAATGATCCAAAAGTATAGGAGTAAATCATAATCCTAGAAGTAAGTGAACGACTGATCTCCAGTTATCAGAATTGTTTGATTGCCGTTATTGCTGCTAAAGGTGGCACAACCACAATTAGTTTATCACGTTGGTGATAGGTGTTGGATAGTTTTGTTTTATTTTGGCTACAATTAAAAAAACAAAACAAAAAAACCCACACTGTATTGTGTTTATTCAGGTTGCCTTTGTTTTATGTTGTATGTCGCTTGAACATCTAAAACATTTTAGCAGAAAATATACACAAACACAGAAGAAATCAAGATGGGGACAAATACTTTTTCACAGCACTGTACATCACAGAAAAATGCATTCTGTAACAAATACATGCTAAAATATCAGAGAACTCTATGTTGTGCAACAACATAAAGCAGGTTCAAGTTGTTCATGTGTTATCAAGAGTTGCCAAGTTATCATAATATTAGCATAATATAATGAGTTGCTCTCACGTCGACTGTGTGGCAATACTTCACAAAAAATAACTCTTTTTTTGGTAAATATGGAATTCTCTTAAATAGGATTACATAAAAAATATTTGCAACTGTTCATCCACTAATCAAATGATTTACTGTGTTACTTGTACTAATTGTGAAGCGATCCATCTTATATTTTTATATTTTCATTTCCTATTTGGATCTCATGTTCATTATGCGCTGTTTACTAGTCTTTGTCTTTCTCTATGGCCCCATAACTTTTTGAAAACCTGTAAACTATCTGTAACAGCACTGCAATCTCATCTCTAACCTGTAAAACCTGTAAACTATCTAAAAATCAAACTGTTATTGTGAATGAAAGTGATTGTGTATGAATGTTGTGACATCTGTAACCTCAGAAGGGTGACAATAAAGAAAATCCATTTCATTTTACTGTCCCTTCAAATGAGTAAAACATTATTCTGTGTATATGAAACAGTTTGCAGCAGTTATTCAATCCAAAGTACTTTAATATGGGTATAAAGAACTAGATCAAATTCTGAAAATACATAATATATACTAAACTGGTATTACATGTACACATATTAGGCATGACACACATTCCATTGTAAAAGGAAAATGAACAAATCATGAATTTCATCTAATAAACAGCCTTTTGCTTATGGCATGGAGATATTAGATTTTTCACAGGGCTGAAAGCAGCCAATGGAAAATCAATAGGTGACTGCGCCGGTCTAATGAGATTCAAAGCATGACCTGAGATGAGCTCCTGTCTGTGCCCAACTGCCCCTCAATAGTCATTCCACCACCATAAATAAAAGCCTAATCGTCGATCAATACTGGTGGCAGCAGAAACCTCAGCAACAGATTCAAAAAGGAGTAGAAAAATGAAGGTTGCTTACATTTTTCTACAGGTTTTACTATGACAAAACGCAGTTAAACATTATTACAAATAAAATTATTTTAAAAGTGACTCCTTTGCTGAAGACAATAGAGTTTAAATGTAAAGAAAAACAGAAAAAAACGGAACTAGGAAACAGAAAAGGTTCAGTTTCAGGCAGAACCTTTCATTAGTGTCTCAACACCAACGTTTAATAAAAAGCCTAATACACAAAGGTTAAGCAAAGTTTAATACAATCCAAAAGTAACTCCTCTTAATTCCAAAAGCACTCATTGTGAATGATAGCAATAATCTTCCAGACATCACGAAGGCACCAAACATGTTTCTAATCGTTAATGTGTAAAATATAGTGCTGGTTTGTGAAAGTATCAAAGTGATCTACTGCTTTACACAATTTCATACCTTGTCCTCAAGCATAATTTAAATTAATGAGAGTGAATGAGATTATTCATAGGGATGTACATGAATATGAATAGCTTATTCAGAATGAACAGGTAATGCGTTCTAAACAGATACAAATACAGATTTTTCCGGAAGACATGTACTGATTTTCTTCATACTCACGTGCACATGTTGATAAATGCAAATCACCCGTAAAGTGCAAAGCATTGCAAGCCACAGCTCATATGCTTTTTAAAGACATCCACAAAACAGCATAAATGGTAATGCTCACAGAAAGCTGAAAGCATGGAATGAGGAAAAAATGCTGAAAGAAGAGGAATTTCTCAGAGACAAAAGTGGAATTTATTTTCATTCACATGTACACCAAAATTCAACATGTGCATTCTGAGATGCTTTTCTGCTCACCATGTTTGTAAAGAGTAGTTATCCGAGTTACCGTATTCCACCTGTCAGCTCAAACCTTGTCTGGCCATTCTCCTCTGACCTCTGACCAGGTGTTCCTATTAAAATGGCTGGTGAGTGCATCTACTTTTAAAGATCTTAAGTGGTGAGAGGCAGATTTAATTTTCCAGCCTGAAGACACAGTCAAACAGCATGAGAAGACTAGACTCACAAATCAAGCCTTTTGTCAAGATCAAATACAGCACAACAAAACAAAAGGATTTGTTCATCAAATGTTCCACTGAAAGTCAGTGTGGATACTGCTAGCGATTGACCCAGACACGGAGTCAAAATGCAGGAATTAGTGCCCACAATTTTTTTTCCCCAATAGTCCACAAGCATATCAACATGACAGATGCACTAAGAAAGAACCTAAACCGCAAGGAGACCAACATACCAACACACTAACTCAAACAATTAAACAAATGTATCAAACAGGGTCAACTAAAAAACAGCACATACTAAACACAGACAGTTTCCATGCAAAAACTCCAAGACGTACACCACTGCTGACCAAAAAGCACATGAAAAGTCGGCTCAAAATCATAAAAATAAGCCATAGAAGTTTTGGGATTCTGTTCTGTGGAGCGATGAAACAAAACCGGAACTTTTTAACATGTTGGATCAGCGATATATCTGGAGGAAGAAGAATAAAGAAAGAAGACTCTGTCCACAGTCAAGCATAGTGGTGGCTCGGTGATGCTCTGGGGCTGCTTTGCATCCTCTGGCACTGGAACCCTGCAGCATGTGGAAGGCAAGATGGATTCATTGAAGTATCAGGAAATCCTCTGAAAAAAAAAAGTCATGCCATCTATGATGAAGCTGAAGCTTGGACACCATTGGATCTTCCAACAGGACAATGATCCCAAGAATACCTCAAATACCACCAAGGCTTGGTTGCAGAAGAAGTCCTGGAAGATTCTACAGGGCCATCACAGTCACCTGACTTGAACCCCATAGAAAATCTCTGGTGGGATCTGAAGAAGGCAGTTGCAGCACCCCCAAGAATATTACTGAACTGGAGGCTCCTGCTCGTGAGGAATAGGACTCAGATTCCTCAGGAATGCTACCAGAAGTTATGCATCTCGTTTGCAGCAGGTCATAACAGCAAAAGGGTGCTCTAAGTACTAAAGATGCTTCCCATGAAGGGGTTGAATAATTTTTAAACTGGAGAAGTCATTATAAGTTGCATTTTCAGTTGAATTTGGGGAAACCGCTTGAAGCATCTGTTGTGTTGAACTATTTCAATTGCTTTTGTTTGATTTGTTCATTGCAAACAGCTGAAAGTCTGTCCATTTGTACAGTAAGCCTGATTTGCAATGGGGTTGAATAATTTTGATTACAACTATATGCTGAAATGGAGCGTTTTCCTTTCTTCAAACATAAATGGTCTGCACTTATATAGCACTTTTTTCCAAAGTGCTTTACACTGTGCATCATTCACCCATACACACCAACGGTAGGAGAACTGCCATTGGGAGCAATGGCAAGTTCAGTGTCTTGCCCAAGGATACTTTGGTATGTGAAGTCACATGGACCGGGAATCCGCCAACCCTACGATTAGTGGACAACCCACTCTACCACCTGAGCCACAGCTGCCCACATAACACTTCTCATTTAAACCAAAAAGTTCTATTTTGGTCTCATCCGTCCACAAAACCTTTTTTCAACAGCCTTCTGGCTTATCCACGTGATATTTGAACTGCAGACAGGCAGCATGTTCAGGCAGCATGTTCTTTTTGGAGAGAGGTGGTTTTCTCCTTGCAACCCTGCCATGCAAACCACTGTTCAGTGTTCTCCTGATGGCAGATTCATGAACATTAACATTAGCCAATTTGAGAGAGGTCTTTAGTTGCTTGAAAGTTACCCTGGGTTCCTTTGTGACCTTGTGGACTATTAAACATATTGCTCTTGGAGTGATCTTTGTTGGTCGACCACTCCTGGGGAGATTAACAATGGTCTTGAATTTCCTCCATTTGTACACAGTCTGCCTGACTGTGGATTAGTGGTAAGAGATGGTTTTGTAACCTTTTCCAGCCCGATGAGCATCAACAACTCTTTCTGGGGCACTCAAAAAACTCTTTTGTTCGTGCCATGATTCACTTCCACAAACATGTGTTGTGAAGATCAGGCTTTGATAAATCATTGCTCTTTAAATAAAACAGGCGCTCACTCACACCTGATGCCATCCCATTGATTGAAAACAACTGACTAATTTCACCTTCAAATTAATTGCTAATCCGAGATTACACATACTTTTGCTCACAGACGTGTAATATAGGATCATTTTCCTCAATAAATATTATTATTATAAATGAGCAAGTAGAATATTTTTGTCAAATTTTTTTAACCGGGTTCCCTTTATATACTTTTAGGACATGTGTGAAAATCTGATGATGTTTTATGTCATATTTAGGCAGATATAGATAAAATTCTAAACCCATATGCTACTGTAAATAAGGGCTAAAAAAATCTTGTAACACAGATATTATACCCTCAATCTGTCCACTATTGATATAACACAAAATCTGTGTTTCAAAAGTGTTTCACTTCTTAACTTGATATAAGGCAACAGCCCTTGAAAAAATAACAAGCAGACAAATTGTGTGTAAGTGCAGGCAAATGTGAAATCAGAGTGAAAACTGACCTGAAGTGTTCAGGCCTTTCATGACTGTAAGGAAAATCCATTGTTCCCTGACGAGTTGTTTTTCTTGACTTAATACTGTGTTCTTACACAGAGTGTGCTTCAGTTAATTGTTTTAGGGATTGTCTCACATTAGTCTGTAGCATGATGCATTTTTTGATGCAGTGGGCCTACAGAAGGTTGACAAACTAATGGAAACACCCAGCATAAAACACCATATGCTCACATTTGTCTTCACAACAGAATCACAGCACAGTCATAAATGAGTTTGATGATTGCCAGATGATTTTTTACAATGATGGAAAAATAGGGTAAAAATAGATATCAAACTAAAAGGATGACATGATGACACCTTGGTCTGAAAGCACTGCATTTCTGGCTGAAAATAAATAAACAAACAAACAAACAAACAGAAGAGTTCTGTGAATATAACTTTTGACTTAAAATACAAAAGCTCATCAGATGAAGGTGAAAAGAACAGGGTTAAACCAATTTCACAGGAAGCACCTTAACATGAATGTACAAGTCAATGCAAGCTAGTCAGCTAGCCGATGGGCTACAAAGTGAGTATAGCTGCTTCACACAGTACGGACAATTTGGAAGTGCCAATCAGCCTACAACATATTTCTTTGAACTGAGGGAGGAAAATGGATTACCCGGAGGAAACCCACGAAGCACAGGGAGAACATGCAAACTCCACGCAGGATGCAGAAATCGAACCCCCAACTCTGGAGGCATGAGACAATTCAGTATCTAGTTCCGCTAAAATAAACAAAACATTTGGCATATGTCCAAAATGTCTCAATATGAATTTCTTGTTTATAGAATTGTTGTATAAAAGCAATATCTCAGTCATGCGGTTATACTGAATAACGGCATGGCTGTGATTAACTACAGCACTCAGAATAACAGCTGCGGTGATATTCAGTTGAGTAGTATATGAAATAATAAAAATGAGAGATACTATATTTCTCAGCCAATACCGATAACCGATTATTCAGAGTGATATCGGCCGATACCGATACTGATAGTTCTGCCTTTTATGCCTTCTTTTAAATTAATAATAATTAATTCCACAATTCTGAAAGAAATGCAAATAAAAACTTGATTCCCTCTTTATTTTAGCAGTGCAGAGCTTACAGAGATTACAAACTGCAGTTTTGTTGTCATTCCACACTAGAGACATCTTTTTTCATACAGCACAAAATCGATGTGTTTTCCCACCCTCTTTAGATTGACAGGATATGATTGGCCTCTGATCATCGGATGTTTTTAAACTATCGGCCAACTATAGCTGATAAAATAGTCTTTATCGGCTGATAAAGATAAATAAAAATACATTTTTATTAGAGATGCACCAATGTATTGGCCGATAATCGTTATCAGCTGATACATCGGTGCATCTCTAATAAAAATTGTGAACAAAGAAACCTTGTTACTAAAAAGCAGTTTGAATTACGTCATCATTTTGGCTAAGCACCTGGATTGTGGAGCCATGGACATGCCTGATACTTTTATATCATGTATTTTACATCATCTTATATCAAAACAAGCACCAGATGTGATTTGATTCATTTTGGTAGACTGTTTTTCCATGTTTAGGTCATTTCCTTCATCATTCTGTGTATTGAATTAATGACTTGTTTATTTCAGTCATGCTCCGTTTGATACTTTCAGCACATTTTGTCCAACATCTCAAGTCAGAAGCATAATTCCACTTCCATAACACCATACCACTATTGGAGCAACCTCTGATGCAAGAAACTCAGGCTATGTCCACAGGAATCCGGATAGATCTGAAAACGGTACGCGAACACTGTCCGTCTACACTTCCGTTTTCAAATGTTTTCCAAAAATTGCATCTGAACTTCTGAAAACACTTACATCCCTATACTGCTCATGTGTAAAATGTATTATGATGTGGCAAAAAGCATATTTAGCAAGGTTTAGAAATATCATGTCTTTTTTTTGCTGCTCTTCTATGCTCTTTACCTTTATCTCCACATTATTGTGGCAAAATATATTTCTGTTTTCTTAAAGTAGGTATGTCAAAATATATTACTGGGCAAAAAAGACAACAGCTCACGTGTAGCAGTGAGGAATGCTGATAATTTACACATGTAATTCACACGTATAATGAAACACACAGTTGTATGCATAAGTTTGGGCACCCCTGATTTTCTTATGTGAAATGGAGTAAACACAACCATTGTAGCAAACTATTTTTAATTATTTAAACTATTAAACTATAATAACCTTTTGCACATGCCACAAGTTCATAAAATATAAATTAACTGCAGATATATTGCATAAAAGTCCATCCATCCATCCATTTTCTATACTGCCTATGATACTGGGTTGCAGAGAACCTGGAGCCTATCCCAGGGAGCATGGGGCATAAGGCGGGGTACACCCTGGACAGTTGTGCAAATCCATCACAGGGCACACGCACATACACATTCACACACCTATTCATACACTACTATGGACATTTTGGACATTCCAAACAGCCTACCACGCATGTGTTTGGACTGGGGAAGTAAACTGGTGTACCCAGAGAAAACCCCCGCAGCACAGGGAGAACATGCATACTCCACATGAGCAGAGTCGTGCAGTCGTGCACTCTAACCCCCAACAACCCTGGAGGTGTGAGGCAAACATGCTAACCACTAAGCCACTGTGACAGTAAATCTTATGTTCCTGGAGCAAAGCTATAACATGAAGGTGTAATCATATTTATATATATATATATATATATATATATATATATATATATATATATATATATATATATATATATATATATATATATATATATATATATATATATATAATATATATATATATATATATATATATATATATATATATATATATATATATATATATATAAACTGACTTCAAGTGATTTACAAAAGGAAAGAATTCTCCTCACTTGGTTCTGCGATCTGACATCTTGGTGCATGTGTGCTGAGGTGGAACACTTCGCCATTTCTTGGCCTCTACCACCATAGCCTCAGCATCCACCAACCCAAATCCATACAGGTGACTCACTACACAAAGGCAAAGTAAAGTTACATTTTACTAAAGATAATCCTTGTATATTAATCCTAGCGGAAATGACCCACTCAGTCTAATATTCTACATATAATGAAAGTGTTACCCTTGTGTCCTGCTGCATTGGTTTTCCAGTCACTAGCTTTCAGATGAACAGGTCTTGATGTCTTGACCAAGAGGTGCTGCACGTCCCTCCATGTTATTAATGGGCTGAAAGACAAAGTATATTCATACTAATAAACACAATATTTTCATAATTACAACACGAACACAAAAATAAAGACCATGGTGGTGGAGCAAGTGGGTGTGGCCATAATATATTTGCAATTGTCATCACAGACAGTAACGCAGCATAACTATAAAAAAGGGGTTGGGTTAAAACAAATCCATTATCAAGAACTGTGGTTTGTGTGCTGTTGCCATATTCAACTATACTCGGATGTCATACAGCAGATAATTTGTTCAAGTGTCACCTTAGCTTTTTGGAATTGTTGCCATGAAACATCTACTATAATTCGAATAGGGTAGGGGCAGCCAATCATATCCGGAAAGGCTCGGTGAGGGTGCAGATTTTCATTCCAACAAGCAGAAGCCACACCTGAGCTCAACTGATTAAACAGGTGGAATCACTTGTGGCTCCTGCTTGATTGGAATGAAAAACTGGACCAATACTGGCCCTTGGTGGATAAGATTGGACACCCCTGTCTTACAGAGACTACCTAAAATTAAAAAGCCCGCATTCAATTACTAAATAATAATAATAATAATAATAAACTTTATTTTATAAAGTGCCTTTAAAGTAGCTTCTCAAAGCGCTGTACATAAAAACACAAATCACAGAATAAATAAAAAGTTAAATAAAATGAATAAAACTGTAATAAAAACAAATATAAAACAGTCAAAAAGATATTAAGAATCAAAAGCGAGTTTAAAAAAGTGTGTCTTTAAAAGAGCTTTAAAAATGCCAAAGGACTGAGCTTCCCTGAGTTCAGGGGGAAGAGAGTTCCAAAGTGACGGAGCGTAGACAGAAAAAGCCCTGTCACCCATAGACTTAAGGAGGGTTAGTGGAACCGTAAGTAGATTACCCTGTGAGGAGCGCAGTCTGCGATGTGGGGTGTACGGGATTAATAAGTGAGTTAAATATTGTGGAGCCAATCCGTGCAATGCCTTGTATGTTAACATCATGATCTTAAAATCCACCCGGAACCTGACCGGGAGCCAGTGTAAGGACTTCAAAACAGGAGTGATGTGGTCATATCTCCTGCTTCCCGTCAGGATCCGGGCGGCAGAGTTCTGAACATACTTCAATTTGTTAATTTCAGTTTTAGAAACTCCGGCTAAAACGGCATTGCAATAATCCAACCGCGTGACAAAGAATGAATCTTTCACAGTGCTCTGAACAAAAAAATCAAAAGTGAGGTTAGTGTCAAAAATTACACCAAGGTTCCTCAACTTGCTTTGGAACTCTAGAACAGAGCCATCAACGGATAGAGACAATGGAGCCGCTTTGTGAATCTGATGACGGGAACCTATGAGCATGACCTCAGTTTTCCCACTGTTCAGGCACAGAAAGTTATTATTCATCCATTTCTTTACCTCAGAAATACAGCCAGAAAGATAACCAACATCAATGCTTTCACCAGATCTTGAGTGAATGTAGATTTGGGTATTGTCAGCATAAAAGTGATAATGGAGGCCAAGTGTTCGCAGCAGATGCCCAAGTGGAGATAGATAAATATTGAACAGTAGAGGGCCTAGGCCTAGAATTGAACCCTGTGGAACACCAGTGAGCACCAAGCAAGTGTCAGATCTAAAGCCACTCATAGAAATAAACTGGGAACGGTCAGTAAAATAGGATTTAAACCAGTTTAAAACTTTCCCGGACACACCAAAAACACTTTCAAGGCGGGTAAGTAAAAGACCATGATCCACAGTATCGAAGGCGGCTCTAAGGTCAAGAAGAATAAGAAGTGAGGTAGCTCCAGAATCAGAGGCCATCAAAAGGTAATTTGTAACTTTGACCAACGCAGTTTCAGTGCTATGAAATTTACGAAAACCTGATTGAAGTGGTTTAAAGAGGTTGTTGGTTGTCAGATGAGAACATAGTTGAGAAGCGACAACACGCTCAAGTATTTTTGCCAAAAACGGAAGATTTGAAATGGGGTGAAAATTGTTAAAATCATCCACAGAAACATTTTCTCTCTTGGGGACAGGTGTAACAGCAGCAGTCTTCAGTACTGCTGGAACAACCCCAGTCTCCATTGATTCATTTATAATGCTGAGGATAGCAGGGCACCACACAGCAAAGCACGATTTAAACAGCATCGTGGGAATTGGATCCAGCAGGCAGGTGGTAGATTTCATGCTGGAGACCTCCCTTGTGAGAGCCTCAGAATCAAGCAGTGAGAAATGAGTGAAAGAAACACCAGTGAACCCAGAAGGACGAAGGAGTGGAGTGGCACAGTCAGGGTTAACAGAAATTTCTTTACGAACATTGAGAATCTTAGAATTGAAAAACTGTAGAAAGGAATCACAGAGCTGCTGAGAGACAGGCAAAGTGGTAACAGCATTAACTTGAAGCAGTCTATTTATGGTATGGAACAAGTGTCTGGGATTATTTTGATTTTTTACAATAGCAACAGAGAAGTAAGAGGATCGTTCAGTCTCCAGTTGTGCACGATAGTCCCCCAGTAGATCCTTCCATGCTTGATAGTAGACACTCAGTCCGTAGATAGTAGACACTCAGTAAATAAATTGATGATCAACTAAATTAGCGTCTGTGTGGTATCTGGGTAGACACTGGAGAACTACAGTGGGGTCTAAAAGTCTGAGTCCATATTGAAAATCTGGGAATTTTATTTTTTCATTTAAAATTGGAAAGAACCAAAAAGGTTGATCATTTTTTGAAACATTTAAAACAAAGAAAGGAAATGTTCGATATCTGAATTTAAGCAAATTTATGAGATTCACCAACTCCTCTGTTTTTACATTTAAACGTAAAAAGTTTCTTAAAATCACATTGCAGTCTCCAGTTTGCTTTGCTCTGCTCACGGTCTCACACAGACACACACACCTCACTGCCCCTCCCCCCCTAACCATTTTAAAATATTGCATCATTGTGCAAAGGAATTAAGATATTGATCTGTGCTGATATTATGGACTGATATGTCTATTCTGTCACAACCAGTACAATTACAACCGTACATCCAAACATTTGGATTTTTAATTGGGTCTGCATCACAATATTTTCTTTATAATATCCTCTGAACATTTTTGTGTAATACTGCACCAAAGTCCATGTGATTCATTACTCTCCCTAACTCTATCCAAGAAATAAAACACTGCTATATGAAAGCAATATTATCCACCAATTACAATAACAGATAAAACTTGCTGTGAGTCAGTTTTTAGAGCCACATGTTAACATAGTAACAGTGCATACAGTTGCCATGGGTCTCACTTGTAAAGCTGTTGTGCGTAAATGATTTCATAGGCCAAAGCAAAGAAAAAACACCCACCACATTTGCAAAATCTTTGGTAACACAGATTTTCTTCACATTCATTTTGATTAATGCAAATCAGCCACAAATTACCAAGCGCATTCACACCCATAAAATGGAAATGTTCACCAGTAGATACACGACTCCCTGGGAGTGTACACTTTTGACTTTGCTGTCGTGCAATGCCACAGTGGAATCGATAGCTGAATGCATAAAAACCATCATCAAAATCTGATGTCTGATGTCAAGGATTAATAAAACATGGTAATGAAGAAAAAGAACTGCGTCATGCTGTACAATTTCAATGCCTGAATACAAAAGAAAATTTTATTTTGCTCTTCCATATTCCTGTCTGATGAGCGCTTTAAAAACAGTGCTTACATATTTGCAAAGCAATTTATTGAAATAAAACTCTTATTTTCTTGTTAGAAACTGGCCTAGTAAAATACCAGAGTGACTTATTTCTTAGATACGCTGCTTCATTTATGATAATAAGCAATGATCACTGATCTACAGCAAAACACAAATTTTAATTGATATGTCTATATATCAGCAATAGCCAAACAACTTGTTAAGCTATGAGAAGTACCTATCTCATTATGTGAGTTGGAGGATATCCAACAACAAGTTTCTTTCATGAATTCCATCAACACTTGAAACAAAATTGTAAAAACAAACAAACAAACAAACAAACAAAAAAGTCTCCCAGAAGAAAAAGAGGCATTAAATCTTGCTAAATAATTAGCACTTTGTGAGTGCAGACCCAGTTACTACCCCAAAGTTGATTATTTTCCAGTAACAGCAGGGCATGAAGTGGTTTATTCCTCTTATACCACAGCAATCTGTTCACTCACTCACTTTCAGTAACTGCTTTATCCTGGTTAAGGCCATGGTGGATCTGGAGCCCATTTCATGAACAGTGAACGTGAGCTAGGAATACACCCTGGATGGGATGCATCGCAGGGCACAATGCACACACACATTCACAGCTAGGGGCAATTTACTTTAGACAATCTACCTACTAGCATGTTTTTGGGAGGTAGGAAGAAACCAAAGAACCTGGAGGAAACTAACGTGGACAAGACGAGAACACGCAAAGAAACTCTACACAGACAGCTCCTGATCAAACCTGGGACTCTGGAACTACGTATGAGGCGACAGTACACTGCACCACCGCACCGCACCGCACCACCAATCATTTATAGATACATTATTCATTTTGTGGAATGTCCACAAGAGAAGTTATATACAGCTACAAACAGTTAATTATTATTCAAAGGAATTTATTTATAATCACACTATCCAGAGACACCCAGATGAAATTTGGTTCCTCTCAAGGTTTCTTCCTCATGTCGTCTCAGGAAGGTTTTCCTTGCCACCATCGCCTCGGGCTTGCTCATTAAGGATAAACTTGAAAATGAAAATTTATATCCTGAATTTATATATTTCTGTAAATCTGCTTTGTGACGATGTCCATTGTTAAAAGCGCTATAAATGTAAATTGAATTGAAGATTCAAGACTTTTATTTGTCACATACACAGTCATATACAGGATATAACTTGTTGTGAAATGAAAAAGCTCATAACACAAAAAGACATAGCTTTTCCAAGAAACCAGTAAGCATAAAATGCTCACAATAGACACAACAGACTTTGCATATGCGTGTTTTGTTAGAGGCAGTCCAAAAACCACAGACAATGTCCATAGCATATGTCAGTAAATAGGAGGGCAACATCAGAACAGGATAAGCCCTAATCAGAAACAGTAAGCATCAGGAAATCTGGATCTTAAATACACACCTTACTGTGAGGGAAAAAAGTATTTGATCCACTGCTGATTTTGTACGCTTGCCCATTGACAAAGAAATGATCAGTCTATAATTTTCTGGATTTTCTTGTTGTTATTCTGTCTCTCACTGTTCAAATACATCTACCATTAAAATTATAGACTGATCATTTCTTTGTCATCGGGCAAACGTACAAAATCAGCAGGGGATCAAATACTTTTTTCCGTCACAGTATGTAGAGTGTGATATAAACCTGTGATATGAATAACAGTCAGTGCTACAGAGATGTAGAGATGCTATTATAGGGAATTAATTAACACCTTCTGACCAATCAGTTTCGACAATTCAAAAGTGCTGTGGTAGAAGGAACCGTAATGGAGATCTCTGAGGCGGCTTCTGCCTTGCGCCAAACTGCTAGGCAGCCAGACCCTCCACTGAACAGTCTTGGATAGAATATCATGCACGCTGTAGATGACAGATGTGGAGTGAAAGAGAGATACAGAGAAAAGCAGACCAAGTAAATAAAAAGTAACCTCACTTGGCTTCCAGCGCAAGAGCAATGATGCCAGCCACCATTGGTGCAGACACTGATGTGCCAGTGTGTCCATCTGTACAGCGCTGGCGTAGGTCTGTAGTGATCTGACGAAAGCAAAAGCAAGAAAAACAGTGTTATTATGGCACAGCTGGCACTAACATGACTCATAGATGTTTAAACGAACCCTGGTAAGAGCCATTATGCTCACGAGATCAAGATGTGCTTCAACGAAAAAGTTTCTTTTGAATAAATCCATTTTGTGAGATGTAATCCAGATGTCTACATATCATTTGTGCAAATCCACCCATGCGTGGTCTTGATTCAACTGTATCACTTATTCAACACCTGACCAATTATCTTAGCCAAGCAAACCAACACAGTGTTTATGACAACTGGCATGACCATTTTGTCTTGTGTACAAGTGGGTTTAATTTAGACCTAAGATATTTGTTTGTATGGAAATCTTTTTGTTACTAAAGCGAGGTTTGGGCAAATGGGTGGCTTTGTAGGACTGGAATGTTTGTTTATTGCTCCAAAGAAATAAGTCATAATCACACAAAAAACACATTCAGCTCAGAATTATTAGCACCCTTGGTATATTATAAGAAGAGAAGAAGCCTTTATTTGGCATGTATACCATGGTCTGTCTGAATACTCGATTCTGACTGGCTGGAAGGTATTAGTTCAAACCATATAATGCACAGGTAATTCCAGTCAGTAAGTCCAGTAATCATAGTAATATATAGTTACAGCTGAATACTGTAGTTAAACTCACAGCGATGCGGAGACTTACAGAAACGTGGCACAAACGTAGGTAATTCACACGCACAATCTAGGATGTCATCACTCTCTCTTATAACTATTTATTATAATTCATTCAAATAAATGTAATCTTATCACACTACTTTATCTCTGTGTAAGAGTGGGCAGAATTCTAGACCGAACAATCCATGAGAAAATGTATCGCTATTTTTATCCTTTCAGTCAAATTTTGCACTGCAAACATCAATGACA
Organism: Ameiurus melas; assembly: GCA_012411365.1. Taxonomy (NCBI): domain Eukaryota; kingdom Metazoa; phylum Chordata; class Actinopteri; order Siluriformes; family Ictaluridae; genus Ameiurus; species Ameiurus melas. The sequence goes on along the minus strand of CM022762.1, from coordinate 9,631,806 downwards.
GCTTTAACTTGTCAATGCTGGCAAGTGAGCATGGTGTATGTGGGATAATCCACAACTAGGTGTGCACTGCACGATTTTAATGCCCGATGTAGAGGCATGAAAATCATGTAATGCACACCTAACCCTGGATTATCCCTTACATATACATTAAAAGCACAGCCAAGCTCTTTTCTTCGCACAACCCTGCTTATTAGGAAGTTGGGGTGAGAGCACAGGGTCAGCCATGATATGGCATCCCTGGAGAAGAGAAGGTTATGGGCATTGCTCAATGAGTGCCAATAGTGTAGTTTTGTCTATTTTTCCCATAGTTTGAGTGTGAGATTATGCTAATAAAACTAAAAAAAAAAAAAAAAAAAAAAAAAGAAGTTATTTTATAACTTTTTTTTTCTTACCAATCTTTGCCAACAATTCTGGACACGACTGCATTTTCATTTTCCCTTCGTCTAAGAGAGCAGTGGGACACCATTGTTGTCTTGTTGGTATGCCTTGGGCAAATTGGCATGTTTATTTGTGGTGTGTATTTAAGTGTTTAAACCTCATGCTGATTTCACCAGGTTTATTTAACAATTTAAGCGTGGATAGGTGAGCTGTCATGACTGTACATTCAAAGGCACAGAAAGAAGAATATCCTTAAGCTGTTGGACTGTCTGCATTCACTAATGCAAGGTTATACACACATGTACAGTTATCTGAGATTTCACCAGCATTCAAATAAGAAAGCTATGAAGCTTATCATGACTGAAGTTGTGAAAGCCCTTGGGTACAGTCGACCTTAATGAAAGTAAACATGATTTAGCTCATCTTCCTGAATATTCCTGTAGATCTTTGGTTTTGAATGTCAGCCAGATCAAATATTTAGCCTTCATCTTTGGGTCTTATCTTCTGGTTGCACAAGCAAACAGACAGAAGGGGAAAGGGCACAAATCTAACAAAACATGTGAGACATCTTAGATATGTCTGTGTTACAATGCGCCTGTTAAGGAAAAGCTGTATCTGGGGGTGGGAGGTGTCTGACGGATAGAAGATGACCGCTATTTGGCAGGCAAGCATAATTCCTGATTCCAGCAATCATTAAAAACAATATAAAACAGACAATATGGATAGAGGAAAACATGCACGTGCTGGGGGCAGGCAGGACAAAAGTAAAGTTAGTTCAAATGAATGCTACAGATATAGATGATTTGGTGGTGAATAAAAGGGGGTTGTGTAAGTACAGAGACTACTAATAATAGAAATCACTGTTTTATACAGTATCAATTAGTCACACATGAGTAAAAGATATCTTTCTACGGAAAATGGCTCAATTAAAACTGCTCAGGTAGAATCTTTAAAATATCTAATATATTGGGGTGTAACGCAATGCCAAGATCTGTAAGCTCCAAATATTTGTATCTATATCTGTATCAGATTTAAACCAAAAGTGGGAGTGGCCTAAACGAGACATTTTCTTTTTTTTTTTTCCTTTATAGAGTTTGTGGGACTGTTTTTATAATCCCACTTGCACCTTTATTTCTGTTTGTACCTAAACCAAAAATTATCTAATGAATTACTTGGTTCTATAGACTTGGTTAAGTAGAACTCGATACCAACTGCGTCAACATTGATGCCAGCACTGCCAACAAGTCTAGTCTTTCTTATTTCGAATTTGTATGCCTCAAATACCCTTGAAATATTCACTGTATAGCCCAAAATATGTGGACACCTAACATCACACCCATATGTACTTTACAAAGTTGGAGTCACAGATTATGTAGAATATCTTCTTATGTTGCAGCATTAAGATGTTCTTTCAGTGTAACTAAGGGACCCAAACCTTCCAGCATGACAATTCCCCTGTGTATACAGCAAGGTCCATAAAGACCATGAAAAAACAACTCATCTTTCATTTCTTTCCTAGAACTGCACACTCCATCATGGTCTATCTCAAATCAGAGCTCCCCGAAATTCCATCAACATGTGGACTATGCAATGAGGGGGGCAAACGTGATGGACCTTGTATACACAAAATCCCCGTACTGGACGGAGCCCCAGCCCCACCTTGGCTATTCAGACCACATCTCTGTTATGCTAATCACAGCATACAGACCTCTCGTCAGATGCTCCAAACTGGTTTTGAAGCAGATAAAAATCTGACCAACAGGAGTCATCTCTGCTCTTCAGGACTGTTTTGAGCACAGTGACTGGCACATGTTCAGGGAGGCTGCAACCGACAGCAACTCCACCAAACTGGAGGAATACACAACATCAGTTACCAGCTACATCAGCAAGTGCGTTGATCACGTCACTGTCTCCATGACCATCCCCACACGCTCCAATCAGAAGCCATGGATGACTGTGGAGGTGCGTGCACTGCTGAGGACTTGAAACTCCACCTTCTGAGCAGGTGACAAGGCGGGCCTAAGAACAGGAAGAGCCAAACTGTCCTGAGCCGACAGAGAGGCAAAGTGCACACATGCCCAGAAAATCCACAGTCGCTTCATGGATAGTGGTGACACGCAGCGCATGTGGAAGTCATTCAAGCCAACAGCAACCACAGAACATCATCCGCCTGTGACAGTGATGTCTCCCTTCCAGATGTGCTGAACAACTTCAATGCTTGGTTTGAGGCACAAATTGATGTGACGGCGAGAAAAACCACTCCTCCTACCAACGACTAGGTGCTGTGTCTAACCAGGGCTCTCCACACAGAGTCAACCTATGGAAAGCTGCAAGACCACACAACATTCCTGGCAGAGAGCTCAGAGGATGTGAAGACCAGCTGGCAGATGTTCTCACTGACATATTCAACATCTCCCTGAGCAGCACTGTCATTCCAACGTGCTTCAAGGGCACCACCATTGTCCCGTGCCAAAGATGTCAACAGTGTCCTGCATCAGTGACTATGATCCCGTTGCACTCATGCCCATCATCATGAAGTGCTTTAAGAGGCTCGTCATGAGGTACATAAAGACCCTGCTACCCCCATCACTGGACCCTCTGCAATTCGCATATTGTCCCAACGGCTCAACAGATGATGCTATGGCCACCACCCTACATCTGGCCCCTCACACACCTTGACCCACCAATACTCAAATGCTTTTCATAGACTTCAGTTCAGCATTCAACACAATCATTCCTCAGAACCTGATTGGAAATCTGAACCTTCTAGACTTGAACACCTCTCTCTGCAACTAGATCTAGACGTCCTGACTGGGAGAACTCAGTCAGTCCAGATCGGGAACAGCATCTGCAGTGCCACCACATTGAGCACTCGGCTCCAATCACATCATCAAGTTCACCAATTAAACGACCGTGGTGGGTCTCATCAGCAAGAACAACGAGTCAGCTTACAGAGAGGAGGTGCAGCGGCTTACAGACTGGTGCAGAGCCAACAGCCTTTATCTGAATGTGGACAAAACAAAAGAGATGGTTGTTGACTTCAGGAGAGCATGGAGGGACCACTCTCCAATGAACATTGACAAATCCTCCATGGAGATCGTCAAGAGCATTAAATTCCTTGTTCACCTGGCGGAGAACCTCACCTGGTCCCTCAGCACCAACTGCTTAACCAAGAAAGCCCAGCAGTGTCTCTACATTCTGGGAAGTTTTAAAAGAGCCCATCTCACACCCCTCACACAAACTGTCCAAACACACACAAAATGGTGCTTCACTCCACAGGTTTTCTATGGGTTTCAAGTCAGGGGACTGGGATGGTCATGGGAGGACCTTGATTTTGTGGTTAGTAAACCATTTTTTTGTTGATTCTGATGTATGTTTTGGATCATTGTCCTGCTGGAATACATAAATAAATGGTGCACTTATATAGCGCTTTTATCCAAAGCACTTTACACTGTGTCTCATTCACCCACACACACTAATGGTAGCAGAGCTGCCATGCAAGGTGCTAACTTGCCATTGGGAGCAAGATGGGGTTCAGTGTCTTGCCCAAGGACACTTCGGCATGTGGAGTCATCCGGGCCGGGTATCTAACCGCCAACCCCATGATTAGTGGAAAACCCGTTCTCCCACCTGCACCATAGCTGCCCCGAAGATGGTGGACGATCGAACCATTTAATATCTGTTGATATTTGATAAAGTCCATGATGGAATGTATCATAACAAACTATCCAGTCCTCTGTGTGAACAGCCCCAAAACATTAAAGAGCCACCACCATATTTAACTGTGGGCATGAGGTACTTTTCCATATTTCTACCTCTCTGTGTGCACCAAATCCACCTCTGGTGTTTATTGCCAAAAAGCTCTATTTTGGTTTCATCTGACCACAGACACCAATCCCATTTAACGTTCCAATAGTGTCTGGCAAACTGAAGACGCTTGAGTTTGTTTCTGGATGAGAGTAGAGGCTTTTTCTTGAAACCATTCCAAACAACTTGTGGTGATGTAAGTGACTTCAGATTGTAGTTTTGGAGACTTTCTGACCCCAAGACGCAACTAACTTCTGCAATTCTCCAGCTGTGATCCCTGCAGATTTTTAGGCCCCTCAAACCATTCTCTTTGTACAGGACACATGTCCAGTTCCAGGTTGATTCATAACATTTCTAGTTGACTGGAACTTCTTAATTATTGCCCTGATGGTGGAAATGGGCATTTTCAATGCTTGTACTATTTTCTTATAGCCACTTCCCATTTTGTGAAGCTTAACAACATTGTGCCACACATCACAGCTATATTCCTTGGTCTTACCCATAGTTATGAATGTCTAAGGGAATTTGGCCTATGTGTTACCTTATAGTAATACCCCTGTGAAACAGGAAGTCATGGTTGAACAATTTCCTGTTCCAAGTCAACCAGGTGTACAATTTTTTTTTTAATATACCTCAAAAATATTTTTCTCATATGAATATGTGCCAATAATTGCTGCACACCTATATTTAACAAAGATCTTTTCTTTGGATAAACCTGTTATTTGACATCCATAAAAGCAGAGTATGTTTGTGATTTTTTTAACAAAATATCAAAATATATTTTTTAACAAAATATCAAAAGGTTAAACAATAAAGACACTTTTTCACAGCTTTTTTTGCTCATATTTACAGAGGCAGAGGGTGCCAATATTAGAAGAGGGAACTGTATGTGTAAGCAATTTTATCCAAGCTACCATCTACACACATTCTTCGCTTCTCAGCACCATAAGAGGAACTTAACTATTTTGCGATCATAGAACTCTCCGCTGCTGTAAGTGGTGGCCATGGTGGACGAGCAGACTTCTAGGTACCAGGGCTTGTTGCCGTTTTCCGTGCTGCTGCTAACAGAGATGGTATAGATGCTGTTGGTGTAGCCGTCACATGAGCAGTGATCTCCCTGTCGACCTCCATTACCAGACGCCCACACAAAGATGGAGCCCAGACCTTTGCGGCCCTGTACACACGCACACAAATGCACAGACACACACAACAGGACAAAATTGCAACTTTAAAATACAAAAAATATACTCTCATTATGGTGATTTTATATTTTATGTCTTACGGTAAGTCACTTACAAAAGAAACATGAACCTTGAGTTTCAGTTCAGTACAAATGTCTTAAATGACTCTCCATTTTCCCCCAAACACTTAAATAATCAGTTGCACTGTTTGAGACACTGATACAACTTTTCAGAACAATGAGCTGCTTTGGATAACTACACCCACACTAAGAGTATTGTCTTCACAAAACACTTCCAAGACCCTTACTGATGTCGTTTAGATTTTGTGCTGTTAATGTTGTCAGAATTCAGTGCAGTACTGTTTCTTTGATCTGAAGCTTTTGTGTCATGAATTCCCACTCTCAGCACACAGTTCTGAGCATGGCAAGCACTGTTTGCACTTGTCATTCATTCTTCTGTTTGCTTTAACATGCTTTTTCTGGTTTTGGTCCTGTCTCTTCCACTGTCCATTCATTGTTCTTGTATTCAATGTGTTCACCTGATTGTTGTTAGCCCTATTTAAACCCTGCTTTGCTTCAAAGTCTGTTGCTGCGTCCCAATTTGCCTACTGTCCGTCCTAAATAGTATCTGAGATTAGAATTAGTGTGTCCCAAATCATAGTATGTTGATATTAGTATCCCAAAGATACCCTTATGGTCTATTATTTCCTACTATTATATAAGTGTGGATCCGTGGACACTTTTTCAAAGGAGGAGGAGTTTTGTGATGGTTTGCTTCGCCAAATTCAACCTGCAAACATGGCAGACGAGTGTAACGTCGGTGATGCGTATTTAAGAGACGTGTAAATGAAATGTGGACAAATAAATCAAGGGAATGGTAAATGAAATAATAAAAATTATATAAGGAATAATGAATGAAGAAAAGCTGAAATGCAAGAAGGAAAGGAGGAATGAATGGAGGAATGAAAGCAGATTGTTTACAGTGACACTGCGTGTAACTAGGCAACAACATTCACGTCCGTTATGTGAAGTGTTAGTGTGTCCCAGTACTTGCATACTCTTTTGCTACACACTCAAATGTATGTACTTTTTTTCCTTAACAAAAAGTGTGCATACTTATAAGTATAAGCAGGCGAATTGGGACACGGGATTTTTGTGCATTCATGTCATTAATTGCAAGCCTTGTTTCCCTAGTTCCTTATTGTCTGTATTCTGTGTTTCCTAGTTTTAAACCTCACTCGTTTTTATTGTATATATTAGCCGTGTTTGATATTGCCTGCTTGTTCGCTAACCCATACTATAGATGTTGATAATGATTTTTGGATTTGCACTATTAAAGCACATGTTGAGTTTTCAACTTGAGTCATGCCTCATTTAAACACACGCTACAATCTGCTGCAGTCATGATTTTAAAACTTCTCTTAAGCCTGAAAAATTTAGAGTTCGAGTCGACGTTCTAATGAACAAGTTTTTAACTCTACAGCTACGCATACCACCTCTCAGAGCTGTTCTTGTTTTGTTCTGATTTTCCTTCCATGTGTTTCTTTTACATTTTCATATGCCTTTGTATTGATTTGAGTCTAATCCCTTGATTAGTTTGTACCCTCTTGTGTCTTTGCTTCACTGTAAACTCTTGTCAATGGTATTGTGTGTTTCTCAGCTGTCTATACCTGTGTTTCATTGTTTTGTATATCTTATTAAGACTTGCTGGTTTTGACCCGAGCTTGTTTTCTTGTTAATGATTATGGATTACCTTCAGATTATGATGTCTGACTATTCTCCCCTGTCTGGAAGAATGACGATGATTAATGGAATTACCCCCAATAAAATACACACTGATTTTACACACTCATTTCCTGTCTGCAATACTCAAACCAACACAGTTAGGTGTTTTTCATACTGAAAGACACCTAAATTAACTCAGGCATGTAAGCAAGACATCTCATTTAACGCAAGTTTAGTATGTATTTTGAAGCAGGGAATGCACCAAACCATGCTGGACTCCTGAAGTGCAGTTTGGTAAACTGGAGATTTAAGCTTCAAAGTAGTTTATGAGAAGAAGTAGCAGTTTAAAAAAAGCCAATTGCCAACATGCCGGGACTTCCTGCTGGAAAATTATCCCAGGTGACTCAGTCATCAATCTGCTGAGAAAACTCTAAGAGTGTGCAAAGCTCTCATCAAGCCTACTTTTCATCTGTTTTGGTTACAACATAATCCCATATGTGTGATTTCATAGTTTTGATATCTTCAGTATAATTTGAAAAATATGGAGAAAAATAGAAACCCTTCTATGAGTCAGTAGTTAATCGCTGATCACTGCGACTAGGTGATTAATGTTAGGTTGGCACTAATAGTAGTCTACCTTCTAGTAACCTTCCCATAATGCACAACTAAAAGCATTAACAAAGTATCACAATTAGGATAATGCAAATACTCAAGTAAAAAAAAAACGCTGCAGAACACAGCGTATTATAAACAGGCAAATTCTCATTCATTTGGAATCCTTTAACTAAACTTTTAACTATTTAAAAAATTTTCCTCCATGTATCCTGATCGTTAGTTAACTAAACATGAGTATGATTCATGTAAACTAATGACAGGGCTGTGTATATGTGTGTGTATCCTTGTGTATAAATGACCTTTTTAATGCCCACTTCAAAGGCCTGTTTGGCCAGTGGGCCTGGACCATCCACGGTCTTCCCATCATCATCAGGGCCCCAGCTGGCACTGTAAATGTCAATGTAGTCGGGCCGAATCCCAAGCGACTTGGCCTCCACCACATCAGTGACATCCCCATCCAGCATCCGAATGCCTATGAGAACACACACATACACATACAGAAAGATGCAAACACATGTTCACAAATAGGCACATATTGGGGAAATAACTAATTAAAAAATATGTTCACAGTAAAATCCACAGTGTTGAATTAACACCTACAGTGTTTATTCATGTCCAATTGGACACAGCTGAACACTGAAAGAGTTAATTCAACGCTAGGGATTTTGCTGTGTTGTAATTGCAACCAAAACCTTTCTCAGCTTTTTCAGTGTCAAAATTCTCTGCATGCATCGAAAACAGAACATTCTCATCATCTTTACTGAGGTACATGGATTATATTTGAACAACAAGCTTTAATTGATAGATTTTGTACATTTGTATGCTTTAATATCCCCTGGAATATTATTCTAAAGGAAAAGTTAAACAAAAATATATTTTACACAATTTCACTCTAAACTTAAATGCGGACTATCAACCAAAACATGTTCAATGTCAGAAGTTTGCTTCTTCAGTTTTGTGTAAGCAATGAACATCGATGACTACGTTTACATGGACAGCAGTAATCTAATTATTGACCTTACTCTGAGTAAGATAATAATGTGATTAAGGTGTTTACATGAGTTGCTTTTAGAATACTCCTTTCATGTACCCATTTTACATGTTCTAGAACATAATTAGATTAACAGGCCGTGTCATTACGTCACCGCACCGCCGTGTCATTACGTCACCGCACCGCCGTTCAACGTCCCTCCAAAATTTCACGTATCAACATACAGTTCGTCTACGTTATGGTACCGTATACAGTTTTGGGTGTTTTTATAAAAAAAATTTATGAACGCTTTAAGTGCAGTTAATTATTTGTCATGCTGGACGTGCAAATAGACGACTGCTTGAAGACGTGGGCTGTATCCCAAACCGCGTACTTACCATCTATATAGTAGCCGGGATACATGTATATTTCCCCACTACAGGCCTGTAGTAAGCAAGTATGCGGTTTGGGACGCAGCCGAACTCTCTTGTTTGCAGTAAAATGTTGAGAACTGCCGTGTGTGATAGTGTCCAGTCGCAAAATGCAGTGAAGCTCTCACATGACGTTAATTATGTGATTAAGGTGTCTACATTAAGACATTACATTAAGACATGTAGAGTACTCCTGTTTTAGTTGCATTATTGACGCGTATTACAAACACACGTCGATAATGCAACTAAAACAGGAGTACTCCACATGTCTTAATTTGATTAGTGCTTACTTCGAGGATGACCTTAATCAGATTAAGGTAATTAAAAATAGCTGTTAACATGGTAGTTTCTTAATCACAGTACTGTCTTAATCGGGTTAATAGTGGATTATTGTTGTGCATGTAAACGCACTGACTGTAAATACATGCCCACCTCTTTTGTATAGAAGTGTAAAATGAGAAATATCATTTTAAAATAAATAATTGTGTCAAATAACAGGAATTATCTGCATTTCCAGAGTTAATATCAAAGCACAACTACATTATCATCTGAAAAGTTCTAATTCAAACTCTATTGCAATTTGTTTCGGATTTCATTCTGCATTTATTTATTTATTTCCATGGGTCATGGATAAAAAGCCTGCTGAATGCTTTCCTTTTATTGGCTCACTATTCCAAAATATTTTACAATGTTACATCTGTTACACTGCCATGATATCGGTTACATTTACTCTGATTATATTATATTACTAAACTTGCCAACCTTTAGGCACTTTGCATAGGAGCTCCGAAATTTAACATCAGTTTATGCTTGTACGAGTTATAACTTGTATGAGTTATAACTCTTTTTTCCCCAATAAAATGGGAAAGGAGCCAAAAGACATACGAATCAGAACATATGAACAGAGAAAATGCTGGCCACATGGACATATGATCACCAATTTGTGAAAGGATTATACTGAAAATGTACCATTATGTTTTTTGTTTACTGCGCATTACTGCAGAATCTCTTAGTGATCCAGCGTCCAGCTGAGTTTCCAGATTGCCACTGCTGGCAATCAGTTCCCCACTGAACAGCTTATAATATTATTATGCCCTCTGGTACACTACGTAATTGTTTCAGGTTTTTTTTTTTATTGTGAGCAGGAAAAATATATAAATTAGAGACATATCATATTCATATGAAATGTACATAACTGACTAGTGTGCAGGAGTTTGTTTCCACACGGCTGAGACTGACTCATCAACTGTGCTCAAATCACTGCTTGTTTTCATGCTGTTGGACAGTTTCATGAATCAGACAAGCTTATGTTTGTACATTGCTCCGTGCCTGAAATCGGTGCTTATTTCTACACAATTTTGGTGATTAAGCTGCAGTGTGTGTTCTAAAAGGGCCCACCTGCCAAAGCTGCACAGCCTTGTTATAAACAGATTAATCAGATTAATTACCAGCTCACTAGTGTATGTTGCGGTGGTGTTTAGAGTTAAATACAGACTTGCAGAGCATGTGTGCTCGCGCATGTAAGCCGAGCTCATCCGGCCCCTGCAGGTGTTTGACAAACTTATGTTAGGAGTCTCTTGGAGCTGGAAAAGTCAGAGTACTAACAAGCGATTATATGCATAGTGCACAAAATCAAATCCACAGCTGCAAGCTATGACTCTACACATTTATCCTGGAGAAAAAACCATTAGGTTAACTCAGGACGTATACATATGTAGGAGATTTATAGTGAGAAACAGTGGGTGTGCCCCACAATGTACCCATAATGATTGCTATATGTGACATTCTTGGTCTTGTGGGGACATTTGCCTTGTCCCCAGAAGGAAAATTGCTTTTTTACTCCAGCTATAACTTTTATTTAAAGACCTAAACGAGTTAATTGATTACTGAGGGGTAGGGGTAGCTGCAGGAAATACCCCTTAAAGACGTGTGTGTGTGTGTGTGTATGTTTGTGAAATTGTGCATGAGGATCAATGCGTCTCTCTCATGTATCCTCACCCTTAACAAGCTGCGTTTCACTGCAAACTGATTTGCTGTTTCCAAAATAGCACCGGGTAAACAGGATCTCAACACTTCGTTCCCTCAAGGGAAAGACTGATTCATTTGTAAGCTGCTAATTATGGCAGATAGTCTCCTGTAAATGTGCACTTTTAGGTTTTAGTTATATTGGCATTTGCACAGGAATCGAGTTTCAAAAAATATTTATTATGGCTCATAGAAAGCCTACTGTCATGCCTCTGCCATGTCTCCATTAACCACAAGACGTTGGGGAGCATTGCTCGCTTTAGTAATAATTCATCCTTCATGTAATCTGATTTAGATATCTGCATTTGTGCTCCACATTTATGGTGAAAACTGTATATGTAATTTCTTTGAATAGATGTATATCAGTAATGATGAAATAGGATGCTGGTGTGTTATCCCTTGTATTATTTTTAGATAAAAATGAGCCACTACAAAAATGATAACAGTTTGAAGCATGTTGTGCAAATAGGACTTTCTCATGAGAAAAACCTTTTCAGATATGAGCAAAAGATGACTCAGTAACCCCTCATCTGAAAACCCTAATCTGAAAAAGTTGGGACAGTATGGAAAATGCAAAAAAAAAAAAATGGAAAAAAGTGTAATTAGAAAATTCTATTCACCCTGTACTATATTGAAAACACATTATTAACAAATTAATTGATATTTTACTTTATGAATTTAATTTCAACCATGCACTTGTAACAAATTGGGTTTGCAGCAATACAAAGTTAAAAAGGAGTCCAATTCTGTGGGAAAACCATGTACCTGACAACATCACCTATAGTGCTCCAAGCAACATATTTATTTACAGTTATATTATAGTGATATTAATTTACAGTTGGTCTTCAGAGTGGAAAAATGTGCACTTAACCGGTTGATGCTGATTGGCCAAACCTCAGTAAATTAAACACCTCTTTTTTTTTTTTTTACATGAGTACTGACATGTCTTGTCACTGAAAGAAATATAATGAGACATTTCTCAAGACACATCATGAGAAATGTGAGCAGATGGCAGATTTGGTAAGAGTTCATGGAAGATCTAAAGATATAATATTCATTAAAACCTCTGCAGTGTTTTTGTGAGGCTATTAACTGTACCTGAAGACAATAGCACACACTAAATCTGCTTAAAACAACTGAGCAGGTAAGAAAACTGCACCAGTGCTTTCACACCAGAAGTGTGAAAGCTTTCAGCCAACAAGAAAAAGGTGGCATCTTAGGCAGTTCCTGATCATTGAAGGTAAAGCAGGCAATAATATTAAAGTCATGACTTTTCAGCTTCAACAGGAGGCTTGCCAGAAAACTTCACATTGAGATTGGGCTGCATCCGAATATCCCTACTACCCTACTATGCAACAGGCAAAAATAAGTATGCCAAAGGAGTAGTATGTCCAAATTCTCAGTATTCATAAAGCAGTAGGCGGAAAATACTGGATGATCTACTGCTTCCTCTGAGAAAGGATACTGCGCTATCCTATAAGCGAATGGGACTGGCATGAAAGAGCTGTGAGAATTTAAAATGGTGGCTCTTTTTAAGTTGTACATCCAGACTGTATTCATGCTACACACTTATACTGCTCAGTATGTACTGTATCAACGGCCGAGCAGCAGGCAATGAATAGAATGCAGTAGGTACTGTCACAGTACACGATTTCGAACGCAGCCCGTGTGCATTGGGAATGGGAAACCGCAGGAAGAAACAAAAAATATCACATGAGCGCAGTGCTGTTACTTTCATGTGGCTCTTGTATGAAGCTCTTAGACAGAGTAGCACAGGTCAAAGATTTAAAACTAGCCCACACAGTTCAGGCATTGGAAGATGCTTTTCTTTCTCAGACTTTGGTGGGAAACATATCTCTGCTGGAGTTTCAAAAATTCTATTAAATTTAATGAATTCATTAAAAAAACTTTTAACTTGTATTGGGCCTCATTTATGAAGCTGGATACAAACAGATTTATTCGTAAATCGTTCATGCAAGCATTTACACAAGAAACTTGGTATTCAAGAAAATCCCAGCTCCCAGCTGTCTGCACACTTGAACTTTTATGGAGTTTTGTGGGCGTCACTAAATGCAAATGAGCTGTGTCAGGACCACGCATTGCACTTTGCAGATTATAAACATACACACAAACATAAAACGAAAAACCTGCATTTCCCCAAAAATCCAGCAGAAACTTTTGGCTTTGTTTGGCTTACGTAAACATTTACACATAACATCACTAAAAGATTGATAAATGAGACCCATAGTGTGTGTTTCTCATCATTCCTAAAAGATCACTCTCTATCATTATTAAAAGAAAATCTTGACAGAAAATCATACATGGGTTTTAATGAAATGCATCTTAAAGGACCCCATTTTGACTCACAGCAGCACTGTTTCCCAGATTTGTAGTAGATACTGATCTCTAATCTTTCTTGAATGTAACAAACTCAAATCCTACAGGGCCGCTGAATCACACTTTTTGTAGAGAGTAACACTTATAACACTTTGTATGGTCTATTCGTAATGATCACATGATTATCCAGTAGTTTTTAATGACACTATTCCTATCTGACCTATTAGTCAGTTTGTTAAATGTCTACAGATATAGCCATGCATACATGAATCAACAGAAAAATTGTTGAAGCATAAACTAAAGTCTAACTACTCCACAGATGCTTTATTGATTTATTTTATTTATAAATTTTTTTGCTTATTTGGCTAATAGGAAATGTGTATTTTATTTATATAAATTATGACTATATTGGGGGTTACGGCTTGTTCAGGACAGTCAACTGAGAGGATGTTGACTGCTTTCATTACTGTAGATTGTGTAAAAGCAGAATGCTGAAATAAAGTGTTAACAAAGTTGCTTAAAGACAATAGCCTGCACATATAAAACATCTCAGAGTAAAATGAATCCCGAATTAGCTCATATGTGCACTGACATTTATAAATAAACCAGTGCAAGCAAGGAAATTCATTTTTTGGGAAATTAACATACCTCCAATTCGGGCGTTGTGGGCAATGCCCACAATGCAGTGCGAGTTGTTAGCCACAGCAGCCACCTCCCCAGCACATCGGGTCCCATGCCTGCGATTCAGACAGACAGATTCATAATAAAGTCAGTACTAATAAGTATGCATCCCCTGATTATCATTCCCTAATGAGTTTATCATGACAAGCAAAAGCACCCGATTGGCCTTTATGCAGTCTCATTACGATTACGATTGCCAGCAGCAGAATGAAAAATGAAAAGCATAGTGTTTTGAGAAACAACTTAAATGTATATGACAGCCTTGGTCAGTTCTGCTGAAAAAACAAGCATTTAAATCAAAGCAACCTGGGACTTCTACCGAGCAGAACTACTAAACCTTTAAAGGAATGGTTGGGCAAAATAAAAATAAATTAAGCTCTATTCAGACTAGAGTTGTTTAATATGGGGAGGAGGTGTAATACAATTATTACTGGAGGATCTCACAGATTTCTGTCCTGTCAGTTTTTTGAGAAATAGCTTTTACCAAACACATGCCAACACCCTGCAGACAGAAGAACACTGACCAAACACAGAGCCACATAGGGGAGCACGCACATCACAGCTAGACCCTAAAGCCTCTGGCATACTTCGTTGTTTTACACAGGCGCACAGATGTATGCATAGCCTTTGTCCACTGACAAATAAATGCTCAGTTTATAATTTTAATGGTAGATTTATTTGAACAGTGAGAGACAGAATAACAACAAAAAAATCCAGACAAAGGCATGTCAAAAATGTTATAAATTGATTTGCATTTTAATGAAAGAAATATTTATTTGACCCCTCTGCAAAACATGACTTAGTACTTGGTGGCAAAACCCTTGTTGGCAATCACAGAGGTCAGACGTTTCTTGTAATTGGCCACCAGGTTTGCACACATCTCAGGAGGGATTTTGTCCCACTCCTCTTTGCAGATCTTCTCCAAGTCATTAATATTTCGAGGCTGACGTTTGGCAACTTGAACCTTCAGCTCCCTTCACAGATTTTCTATGGGATTAAGGTCTGGGGACTGGTTAGGCTACTCCAGGACCTTAATGTGCTTCTTCTTGAGCCACTCCTTTGTTGCCTTGGCCGTGTGTTTTGGGTCATTGTCATGCTGGAATACCCATTCACGACCCATTTTCACTGTCCTGGCTGAGGGAAGGAGATTCCCACCCAAGGTTTGACGATACATGGCCCCGTCCATAGTCCCTTTGATGTGGTGAAGTTGTCCTGTCCACCTCCATGTTTGACGGTGGGGATGGTGTTCTTGGGGTCATAGGCAGCATTCCTCCTCCTCCAAACCCGGCGAGATGAGTTGATGCCAAAGAGCTCCATTTTGGTCTCATCTGACCACAGCACTTTCACCCAGTTGTCCTCTGAATCATTCAGATGTTCATTGACAAACTTCAGACGGGCATGTATATGTGCTTTCTTGAGCAGGGGGACCTTGCGGGCACTGCAGGATTACAGTCCTTCACGGCGTAGTGTGTTACCAATTGTTTTCTTGGTGACTATGGTCCCAGCTGCCTTGAGATCATTGACAAGATCCTCACGTGTAGTTCTGGGCTGATTCCTCACTGTTCTCATGATCATTGCAACTCCACAAGGTGAGATCTTGCATGGAGCCCCAGGCCGAGGGAGATCGACAGTTCTTTTGTGTTTCTTCCATTTGCGAATAATCGCACCAACTATTGTCACCATCTCACCAAGCTGCTTGGCAATGGTCTTGTAGCCCATTCCAGACTTGTGTAAGTCTACAATCTTGTCCCTGACATCCTTGGAGAGCTCTTTGGTCTTGGCCATGGTGGAGAGTTTGGAATCTGACTGATTGATTGCTTCTGTGGACAGGTGTCTTTTATACAGGTAAGAAGCTGAGATTAGGTGCACTCCCTTTAAGAGTGTGCTCCTAATCTCAGCTCGTTACCTGTATAAAAGACACCTGGGAGACAGAAATCTTTCTGATTGAGAGGGGGTCAAATACTTATTTCCCTCATTAAAATGCAAATCAATTTATAAAATTTTTGGCATGCGTTTTTCTGGATTTTCTTGTTGTTTTTCTGTCTCTCACTGTTCAAATAAACCTACCATTAAAATTATAGACTGATCATTTCTTTATCAGTGGGCACACGTACAAAATCAGCAGGGGATCAAATACTTCTTTCCCACACTGTACGCGTACGCAGGCAGTCGACATAGGCACATTACGACAACTTGCACTACCCCTCCTGGCCTACAAGAGTCAGTACAGAGCGGTAAAGCAGGTCTTTTGGTGTGAAGGACGACAACAAAGAAGAATCACAAAAATAACAATTCTTGAGCAATTTTTGAACACAAAGAACAATTCTTGAGCAAACTCTTGGCACGATTAGCACCAATATACAAATCCTTATACACTTTAAGGTTAGAATTATACAAATGCGGGTACTTTCTTCAACTATCTTGAGAATCAATGGCCCTGGGTCATTGTTGCCACCTTGAGGAACAATTAAATAGTGTAAAATAATTAAATCGGATCAGGGGCAAACTTTCAGCCCCTTTTTTGATTTATTTAAAATAAAATCCACAAACTGAGTGTTACAAATATAAACGTCAGACTAAAACTTTACACAACTGTTTGTTTAATTATATAAGACAGAAAAGAACCCAATACACACAGACACACACCAGAATATATATTATTCATTTAGGTAGTTTAGTAGCTTAATTCTGTGCTTTTTGCTTCCATAAAAAGTAATGCATGAATACTTCTATATAATATAAACTTTTATATATAATATTATATAATAGTATTTATGCATTGATTTTTATGGATGCACAAAAAGCACTGAATTAAACTACAGTCCTAAATTAATAATAAAAACTCCCCTTCACTGCGCCTTATGGTTTTTGTTACTCACTGCTTTTAGGAATATTGTCTTACTTTTGATCATAGTGTTTTGATTAGATATTACAGATCTTACTTGCGCTCCCACTGTGAGTGAGGAGCAACACGGTCTCGTTACTAATAGATCACTTCTGTTATAATAAATGACAGAAGTTATACTGCAAGCACGCAAATACAGCATATAATGACAATAAACCTATATTACACTAAACCTTTTAAGCAACTTGCACCAGTTTCCTTAACCCCTTGCACACAGTGGAGCATTTTGGATACAAACATAAGTTTGTGCTCATGCATCACTGTCGTGCTTCCCTGCTACACCAACACCCCTTTATAAAGTTTTATCTTCTCCATGGTGTTTAGTATAAAATGCCCCCCTGCCTTAGAGGGCTTGGAGGTTGCACACTTTCTTCCTCAGTCACTTGACGATTTCGCCTCTGTCTGATGGTGACTGAGGTCATGTTGGGAGTAAAAGGTAACGCCGACACAAACAGTAAACTCAAGAAAGTCTGTGTTGTTGACTCTGGGTATCTGCTAAAGCTAAAGCATCACATTACCTGAGTATAACGTCATGTGCCACTGACTAGGAAACAGCCTATAATTCCGGTTAGTAAAAAATGAATATGTTCCAATTGAGACGATGTTACTTTTCAAAAATTTACATTTACATTTATTCACTGAGCAGATGCTTTTATCCAAAGTGACTTACAAATAAGCAAAGCGATATATCAAGCAAGGAACAATACAAGTAGTGCTACTATGACAAGATCCATTAATTGAATACCAGAGGAAGCAAAGTGCACAGAGTAGAGGTGTAAGTGCATTGTGTGTTTTTTTTTCTTCTCTATAAGTTGGTTAGGTGTTTCAACATGGTTGAGTATCCTCAACAGACGAATAAACCAAAGAACACGGAGCGTCTTCCAGTGTCACATGCGAAATACAATGATATTCATTGTCTAAAATAGTTTTGTGGAATAAATTAGTATAAGTTCATCACTGTATTACTGTGACTACCCACGAAAGAAAGATCAAAGTCTGCGCAAGCATTTTTTCATGCTTCAATTACACAATGTAAACAATAATGGATGATAACTTTTGGTATCTTCATAAAGACTATGAATGGTTCTAGTGAACATAATCAAAATTTTCTCTGTTCTCGACTATTATGACATAAGAAGGTTCTTATTTCTTAGTTCTTATAAAACTTTTCAAAATTCAAATTCTGGAATTCAAGCACAATGTGAGACTGATAGTTTTCTCATTTGTGCCTTCATATATAATATTATTTAAACATTTTAAAAACTTTCCCATGGACCCCCTGCAATTACACCACTGACCCGTGTCATGCAGTTGGGGGTGAATTAATGGACGAGGTCTCCCCTGAGCTGCCTCCCCTTTATGGATTATACACCTTAGCTTGTTAAGGCGAGAAGGAGGATGTCGATGACAAGGCTATCACACATCTATTAGAGAAGGAAGGAGAGGAGTATGAAAGTTTGACCTTAGTGAAATGTGCCAGAGGGTAATGGAAAGACTCTATTGAATGGCCGTCATTGAGAGAAATAGAAAAAAGAGAGATCATTAGGACAGCAAGAAACTTCTGTCACGTGCCCTGGCCAACAACAGCTGGCCAACAACAATGTGTTTCAGAGATGAAACATTTCTGGGATAAACCGTTTTCACAAAGGGTTCGTGTTAAAGCATTTTCCAGGCTGGACGTGCACAATATGGAGCACTTAGGGATGTCAAATCGCCCTCCAATTTAACTGTCAGTGGCTTATCATCTCCTCCCTCACCATAGGACAGCATTTTCTTCTGCCTCAGCTTTGCTGCCAGAGCGTACTGAGTACTTAACAACCTCAGTTTACCAGAAAATCTACCGCCTTGTCAGTGAGGGCTCTTAATGCCACCTTTCTCCACACTGCTTATCAAGTGGGACTCATGTAGGAGATGGGGAGGCAAATGGATGTGGGGACACCAAACCTGGCTCGCTGGGAAGAGAGCTGCGTTATTGCAGTTTCAAACCCACCCCTAGGAGTGATCAGTTTTTGGACTCCCAGACCTCCCGTGCTGACTCAGCAGTCAGAGACTAAGCCATCTCAGCAGAGGGGAAAACCTTCCATTGCGCCACAGCAGCTACACACTGACCAGACAAACCCTCTTGGAGGGGAAAAAAACGGCAGGATACCGAATTCATTCTTCTGCCCAAGACGAAAGGACAAGCAATAGCACTTGCGAAGTATCTGTTGTTATCCCTCTCCTGCCAAGAGAAGGTGTTGGACAAGGGAAACTGTCAGAAAATTATTTTCTGACCAGTTCATTTGCAGTGTTGGCACCAGTTCCTCCTGTGCGTTTATTATTCTCCACAATAAACTGGGGTTATCATCTGCAATTTGCTGCAAAAACCACCACTTTTCAACAGTGTGCAAATGTTCAACAGCAGAAGGGGATTCATCTCAAATTTTAGAGGAAGAAATAACCTCTTTATTGAGCAAAAGAGCAATTTGGATAGTGCTGACGGAGGACAGTGGTCAGACACCTGTTACTTTGTCATTCTCAAGAGAGGTGGAGGTCTCCATCCCATTATGTATTTATGGAACCTCAATGTACACCTCAGAATGTATAAGTTCAAAATGCTTACGCTCAAAGTGTTCTCATTTTATTCGTCCCAAAGATTGGTTTACATCAGT
The DNA here is from genome assembly GCA_012411365.1 of Ameiurus melas. Lineage (NCBI taxonomy): Eukaryota > Metazoa > Chordata > Actinopteri > Siluriformes > Ictaluridae > Ameiurus > Ameiurus melas. Next base: position 9,612,101 of record CM022762.1, on the reverse strand, counting down.
CATTCTGAAGGACGCATATTTCCACATAGGCATTTACTCAGCACATAGAAAATTCCTCAGGTTTTCCTATCGAGGCACAGCCTATACATTTTTTGACGCTTCCTTTCAGGCTCTCATTAGCCCAGAGAGTGTTCAGCAAATGTGTCAAAGAGGCTCTAAAACCGCAGACTGAACTCAGATCTGCAAGATCAAGCGTTTCTACCAGAGGAGCGCATCAGGTCAATTATTGGCAGTTTATCCCTTTTTCAGGAAGGGAGGAAGGTCCCATTCAGACTATGCTTACTTCTTCTGGGGCTATTGGCCTCGACAGTCTCGGTTATTCCATTGGGACTGTTGTGAACGAGAGAGTTTCAGCGCTAGACAGCGGCGCAGTGATTGTGTCCAAAATGCCAACTCAAAAGAAATGTGATAGTATCATCACTCTGCATGTGTGCTCTTCGTTACTGGAGAGGTGACTCGTTTCTCGAATCTGTGACTCTGCTGGCGCAGTTTCTCTGAGAAAGGTAGCGATAATGGATGCATTGCTCACAGGATGGGGAGCTGTGTGCGAGGGCAGAAAATGGTTCACCTTGCTTCAGAATGCATATATAAACTTCCGAAAACTGTCAGTGTTTCTGGCATTGAAACATTTTGTGCAGTTTCTGTGGAACCACCACGTTTTGACCGGATCAGATAACACAAGTGGTGGTGCTTATATAAATCATCAGGGGGGCACATGCTCTCCTCAGCTCCACAACCTGGAAACTGATTGTGTGGAGAATGAGGCATTTTCATTAATGATGAATGTGGGAGCGGACCTTCTGTCCAGCAGAAGGTCCATCTCTTCGATTCATACAAAAACACTCATTGCCCTCTATTCTTCTCTCTGGTGAGAGATGGTGTGCCTATGGGTGTGGATGCTCTGGAACAATTCTGCTTTATGTATTTCCTCCACTGAGTCTGATCGTACCTACTCTAAGAAGAGTAAGGGAAAGTGTTCAGTCAGTAATACTGATCACCCCGAGTTGGTTGAGGAAGTTATTGCTAATGGAGATAATTCATCTCTTGTACAACCAGCCCTGGCCCCACCATGTTGCACAGGGATCTTCTCTCGCAAGCACGAGGGGAGATTTTTCACCCCGCCCCAGACAAAATGGCTCTCTGGGCCTGGCCCATGAGAAGCTAAACTTATGCGTTTCGGGCTTGCTGCCAACAGTGATTGAAATAACCCAGAGCGCAAGAGCGGCTTCACCGTGCTGTGCATATGGTCGGAAATCTAGTAGATTTGTTCCTTTCTTTTGTTCTTTTGCAGATGTGTTGTGTTTTCTGCAGGAACTTTTGGATAAAGGCAGAGCCTTCACTACCATTAAAGTTTATCTTGCTGTGATATCTGCATGTCATGTAGGGGTTGATACTAATACAATGGTTTGTCGATACATGTCTTGTGTATGCGTTTTCATTTGGATTTCTCAAGAGGGACTCTCAAAACCAATTCAGCATTTGTGCCAAACTTGAGCGAGTCAGCTCTTATCTGCAAACCAGTGGATTTACTGGCTTTTCATTTGCCACCTTTTTCCTCATCGGAGGAGGAGTGGCTTCATTGCTTGTGCCCATTTTGTGCTCTACATCATTATATGGACAAAACCAAAGCACTGTGGAAAAGTAAACAACTTTTCGTCTCATAGGCTGATTCTCATAGGGGTAAACTTATTCACGCCAGCGCCTCTCTCTGGGTGGTGGAAGCCAACATATTATGTTATAATAGCATGGGGCTTGAATCTCCAGAGGGTCTGAGAGCCCATTCTATCAGAGGCATGGCCACTTCTTGTGCACCGTTCAAGGTTATTTCAATCCAGGATATTTGTGCAGTGGAAAATTAGGTCTTGAGTTAAAAAAATTAAAAACACAATGTTTTTCCCATCATATGTTGATGGTGCCCGAGGTCTTGTTGGAGATAAAGCGAAACATTAACAAACAGTAAAATGTAGCAATTAATTTTTGTTATCCTTTTGCCTATTTCGCTAATTCTAGCACCAACGCATTACGTTTGTTTGACGTAATTTACCCTCGACTGGGAAACAGCATATACTTCCGGTTAATACAATACCGAAAGTGTGTCATTTGAAACAAAACTACCCTTCTAAAATTTATACATTAGACAGCAGAGTGTATAGAGCATAGTATAAGTGTATAGTCATTTGGAACACAGTTTATATCCTATAGTGAGATACTGAATGAATGTTTGAAAGAGATCTTTAGGTTACCTACGTAACTCCAGTTCTCTGATAACAGAAGTGAGGTGTCTCACCACACTTCCCTCCTTGCAGTTGCATGGAGAAGAGATACTGTATGCTGAGAATGAGGAAGGGACCTTCAGCAGCGTTTTATATGATAGGGAGGCAGGACTCCCTCATCATGGCTGTGATTAGTAGACGTGGTGTTATTGGTGCTTCCAGAATCGGTCACGCCCGAGGAGCTTGCCAAAGTGAGATATCTCACTACTGTTATCAGAGAACTGGGGTTATGTAAGCAACTTACATTTCCCCCCCTCTGTAGCTCAACGTTACAAAGGCTCAAAAATGACGTAATTCCAAGTTCCAACTTCCCACTTCTGAGTTAACCAGTGCATAACTTCACAATGCCTTGGAATTCATCAGACCATAAGGAATAGGTTAATAGAGTGTGTGTGAGTATGTGTGTGTGTGTGTGTGTGTGTGTGTATGTGGGTCTGTGCGTGCTTAGGAAGTAAATAATAAAGAAAATATTATGTCCCTAGTCCTAAAACAGTACTAAAACATCGACATCTGTCATTCTCCACATCTCTCTTGTTATCCTTCTCTCTCTGGTGCTAGTATTTTCAAGCTCAGTCTCTGCAGTACCTAAACTTGCACACTTAAGCACTCTTTTAATTGATTTTCCCCATACTTCTTCTGCTCCAACAGTCCCATTCAATTCTGCACAGATTAGAGCTCTAAGCGTGAACAGGAAAATTAATTGAGAATCTCAAACTGTTGCACATTCAAAAATCAAGTAGTTTCAAGAAGAAGTAAGTTTCAATTGAAGTTTCGCCTCAGCTCTCTCTGCAGGTGTAGCACAGAGATGATTTGTAAACATGAGACGGGACAAACAAGAACAGACGTTAATTCAGGTGTTTATTTTCAATTAAAACCCAAGCCTTTCTCAATCCCTCATGATTTGGATGACTTCCATGCCTTACCTTGACAACAAAACATGCCTCACTAGTTATATGTGAAAAAAAGTTGAAAAACTACACTATGAAAGTGGAATAGTTTTGAGTTGAGACATTTGGGATTTCCCATCTCTTCACACATATAGATTGGAGTGTCATCACTGAGGGCACAGAGCTTGTTAATGGATCTACCGACCTAAATGAACATGACAGCTTCCCACATGCTGCGGTGCTGCTGACAAAACAAGCATTTACAGGAAGTAAAGTGTAATAGGACTTAGACCAAGCACTAATCATTTAAAGAAATGGTTAGGCAGAAAACATTTTAAGCCTTGTATTTTAAAACCTATTCGGACTGGATTAGTTTTACATGCTTGGTGGGGTAATACAATTATTACTGGTGTATGCCTGGGATTTTAGTCCAGTCAGAATCAGTTATGTCAGTAATTTAAAGGGACTTATAGAAGTAACGCTGCATAATATGCTGTACATACATCCCATCTGTATACATATGGGTAAAGACACTGTTATGTCCTATTAGAAAACCGTTGTTCCCTAGGGATAAATTTTAATTAATATGTAATATCCAGATTTCTGTAAAGTTGCTTTGTGACAATGTTCATTGTTAAAAGCGCTATACAAATAAAACTGGATTGAAATGAAAAGAAGCTTTTTATTCAGTGCAAGTACTATTCAGACAGGATAAGATTTCCAGACACGTCTGCTATTGTCTTTCTTATCATCTCCCACTGAAACCAAACTGAAACCATGTATTAAAAATGCAGAACAATAAAATATAGACAGTGTTGAAAAACAGGTGTCTGAGAATCAATGCTTCCAGGAGTTTAATGTAAGTTAATAGGTTTCTTGCATAGGCACATCCTAGATACAGATGGGGAAATAAGTATTGAACACATCAATATTTTCCAATTTGGTTATTCACCTTACTTTGGTATTAAGTGAAGAAATTTGGAAATATAAAGAATTTACAACATTAATGTATAAAATAAATAATGTAATAAATAAAGTTATGTGTAATATAGTGGAATGACACAGGAAAAAAGTATTGAACACACTAAGAAAAAGCAGTTCTTCAAGCCAAGGTAAGGCAAGGAACCAGCTGAAATACGAAAGTAGTTAGAAAGTAAGTATATCCTATATCAGTGCAAATTAATATCAGCTGAGTTAGTAAACTGATGGTCTATAAAAAGGCTTTTCGTTACCAAGGTGTCACATTTGAAACATCTAATGATGGGTAAATGCAAAGCGCTCTCACAAGACCTTCGCAACCTTATTGCTGCAAAACATATTGATGGAATCAATATGCAGACATATTTCAAAACTTCTGAATCCTCCAGTAAGCACCATGCGAGCCATTAACCACAAGTGGAAGCAGCATCACTCTGTCATCAACAGGCCATGCACAGGAGCTTTTCGCTTTCTGACCAGGGAGTCAGAAGAATAGTCAAAAGAGTAGCCCAAGAGCCACGGACCATTTGGAAAGAGCTCCAGAAACACTTGGAGGCAGTAGGTGCCACCGTCACAGAGAAAACAATAGGCAATGCACTCCACTGCTCACGTTCACCCCACAAGACTCCATTACTAAAGAAAAGGCATGTCGAAGCTCATTTAAAGTTTGCTATAACTCATTTGGACAAGCCTATGAAATACCCAGAGAATGTAATCTGATCAGACGAGAGCGAAATGTCACTTTTTGGCGGTCATACTACACACCATGTTTGAAGAAGAAGTGGCACTGCACATCACCCTTAACCCTCTTACCTCTAAGTTCCCACAGTATTATGTCCCACAACCTTGTATTCCCCATAGAAACAGCACGCCAACCCTGAGTTCCTGGGCCAATTTTGGCCCCAAAATTAACATTTTAATTTTAACATTTTTAGGCCTTGAAAAAACTTATAATAATGTATTTGTGTAATCTTGCTTTGAAATGAAGCAGTTCAGTGTTGTACTAAACTTAGAGCACAATTCTTAACTAGAGAAATTACAAAAATGCTCGCTAAAATCCTTCTACTCATTTAGAAGTATCATACGAGCATCAGCGTGGTCAATGCCTTTGAATAAATTCAAGTAAATAATACATAAATGAAAAAATGTATTTTAGCGCCAAACGTCAAATTCCTGGTGATCATCAGATCAGCAGGTACTGTTTTCATGAATGCACAGAAATGGTCACGTTATGATTCCAAACCCCTGCAGTGTCAGTCGCACTGGTTGTTGCTGAAGATGAAGACGGATCAGGGTCTGAATCAGGAGAGTTTGCGTCACTATCAGTTTCGGTTTCGGTTTCAACATCGTCTGAACTTTCACTGTTGTCACTATCTAGAATCCTCGCTCTCGCCTGTGTAACTGTGAATGTTTTCTTTTTTTCACTTGTTTTAGATGTACCTGTGTTCACTGTAGGTGTAACTTTAGCTGGAACACGATTAGCTTTTCGCTTTGGCATTTTTAGTTCACTTCTACTATTACACCAATATTCACGCTTGGATCTTCATCGTAATGCCGGCGTAATAACGTAATCACGTCGTGACGTCATGACGTCATCAACCTTCCGGGTCAAAAAATAATAATTAAATAATTAAGGAATCATAGCAGAGTAATGCCGGTATACCAGCCTTACGTTGATAACGTTTACACTGTAAAACGGTTTTTCGGCCATACGGGGGAAGCGGGTTAAAACACTATACCAACAGTGAAGATTGGAGGTGGAAGCGTCATGGTGTGGGGCTGTTTTTCATCGCATGGTACTAGCAGAATTCATATAATTGAAGGAACCATGAAAGGAGCCCTTTCCTGGAAGATTCTTGAGAAGAATATACTTCCATCCACCAGGTTGGCATGAGAGGATGGGTGGACCTCTCAGCAGGACAACGATCCAAAGCATACAGCAAAGGAAACTCTCAATTGGTTTCAGAGAAAAAAAAATCAAGGCGTTAGAATGGCCCAGTCAATCACCTGAACAAGAACAAGATTTAAAGACAATATGTTTAGAAGAATGAGCCAAAATCACATCTGAATACTTCGGCCGATTAATTTCTTCATACAGGAAGTGTCTTGAAGCTGTCATTACAAACAAAGGCTTCTCCACTGTATTTAAGTATTAAATACATTTCAGTTAGCATGTTCTATACTTTTTTCCTGTGTCATTCCTCTTTATTACACATAAATTCATTCATGGACTTTAATGTTTGGATTTCTTTATATCTGTTGATTTCTTGAGTTAATACCAAAGTCTGCAGAAAATTTTATGTGAATAACCTCATTGGAAATATATTTATTGAAAGAAATGTTCACGCGTTCAATACTTATTCACCCCAATGTATACATTATGTCCATGCAACCATGCACGACTTGCAGGCAGTGCTTACAGCCCTATAACAAGTGCTTATAATAAAGGTAAAAACAATCAGTTTGCTTTACTATGAGGTGTATGCAGTACATATATCACTTCCAGTGTAATAAGTATGTGTACATCATTAAGACATTCCCATATATGTTATTTATACAGTCATTGCTTATCCTAGGCAAATCAACTATAATTAAAAAGATGTCCTCCAATAACTTTACTTAGCATATGTCTGGAAATCTGATCCCATCTGAATAATATTTTATCTAATTTTCCCCTTACCTCAGTTGTAGTTGTTAAGTGTAGACTTGTTTGGTGTCTGATGTTTGCTTCTTTTTTACACTAAAGGTATGGGGCTAATGTACTATATCTAACAAGTAGTGGATGTCTGTATAATCAAAAATTCAGAAATAAAATTTATGGCTACACAATTGTTTGGTTCTTTTCCATCAAATTTGTTTCCTCAAAAGTACAGTACACTGCTTCAATTTACTTAAAAATATCCCGTTTGAAACAAATGGCACACAGACTTACTGATGTGGTTTAAGACACATTATGGCTTTGAAAACAGGAGTGTGCTTATGTTTACATTAGTGACATTTTACAACATCCCTACTATTTTATAAAAATCTGTCAACTTAATTGATATTTTACCATGACTTCCAGGCAGTTATTTCTAGTCATTCCAGACCAGGCTCCTATGTAGTTCAATAAGAGAAATCTAAATCTAAACTTACTCTGCGTACTTTGCTTCTCTAGAACTCAATTAAAAATCCTGTATAGTAGCCCTACTTGTATTGTTCTCCACTTGATATATAGCTTTGCTTGTATTTCCTCATTTGTAAGTCACTAAATGAATAAATGTAAATAAACAGAAATATGAATATAAGATGGATTGTCATCTGATATTTTTAAACAGTTTTCAAACCAATGGTAAAATCTGACAAAGTAAAATGTAAAATTTATGAAAAAAAATGTGTTTATAGTAGGTTGCTCTGTCTACTGCACAAGCAGGTTTCGCAAAACTGAAAGGTTTTTTTTTTTTTTTAGATATTTCTATGGTCCTTGTGATCACACCCAAGGATACACTTGCTATTCCCTAAATATGTGCACTACACAGGACAAAATATAATGGATTCCATACCAGCCAGCACAAGGATTGTCTCTTCTCTTTATGTAGTCTAAATAGAAGATAAATGAATAAATGTAAGTGTCTAAAAAGTGCAAAAATTCTCGACACCAGAACCCAGTTGAGACCCCAATTCCTTTTGCTGACACTGTGTTAATATTTGAAATGCAGCGAAATTTCTGTTGAATTCAGCGTAGCATACCACTCACTTGTTCTCATTGCTGGAGTCATAACGTGGCATCGGGTCATGGTCGTTACCATTGACATCATAGCTGGCCAGCTGGTCCTGGGTGCAAGCGAGAAGGAAAAGAACCAAACAAATCACCTCCGGCATCAGCCATAAACAGGGAAATAAATAAATATATATCATTTTATACCACTCAGGCTTTCGTCCCATTTGGGTCATCTCTCATTTTTCACACTATTACAGAGAAAGTAATAAATTGGGCCCTACACAGGCCATAACTCAGCACAGTAATCCAAAGTGTCATGTGAAGAAATGAAATGTATTTATGGCAAGGTTACATCCTGCGAAGCCAGAAGGAAGCACAGCAATAAACCCGCTCGTGCTTAATTTGCTTTCTAAAATCAACATTATGGTGTGTATAGCATTGTTTGCACATCCCAAAGAAACATATAAGTGCGTATGGTTAGAAATTTACTTGAACTACAGCAAAATTTCAGTTAGTGTATAGTAAAAGAAATTATCATTATTTTCTCGCATACAACAGTCAGTTCCGGTCCATTAATTAGGTTCTTCAAGCTGCATTCCAAGAGTGCTTATATTTAGTGTATCACTCTACTTGTCTGTGTTCACTACATAAAATCGCAATTGTAGCCATAGTTTGTTACAGTGAAACCGTTACTATGCTTACAGTACTATGGGCTGTCAGTCAAACCTGTGTGTTGGCATGGAAACACAAGGTTATATCCAGCTGTGGCTTCTTTGGGAGCTATTTTCATTGATGGAGCAAAAATAAACAAAATATTTGCCCATATTATGTCTGAAATATCAGTTACTTGATATTAATTTCTTGTTTCTAGAACTGTTGTATATAAGCGATAACACACTCGCAACATGGCTGTGATTACCTATGGCCAAATCACAGCAGAACTGATATTCAGTACAACAGCACCCTTGTTTCGTGTGATATTTTTTAATTGCAGAACAATAATTTTATTCAATGTGTTAATAGGGAAGCAAAATAAAATGGCTCCTTATTAGAAACATCCCATAGGTTGTAAAAACTTGTGCCATCAAAGTGCACTATAAAAGTAGCAGGTAGCTGCTCACATAGTTTTGGGCCAGATCAGGATGGTTCCTCTCTATCCCATCATCTAAGATGGTGATGACAACATTTCGGCCTGTATATCCACGCTGCCAGGCTGCAAAGATGTTCATTTCGGAGCGACACCGGCTGTTTTTATCACTGCAGTGCTGGAAAAAATAGCAGAGGTTCTATTTGAAGTGACTCCGGATTTCAAAGATACAGAGAAGTCTTCATACATGATACTGATACATACATGTGGATTCAATTCAGTGTCATGAAGCTTACAGACAAACACAAGTGCAGGTTTTCTCATTTTAATAAATGGATGTGGCAAAAAAAAAAACAAAGGCTCGGCAATACTCGAAGAAATGGAGAAATGGAAGGCAGACGAATCAACAAGCCATTGGTAAACAGAAATAAGCAGACGATGGTCAAAACACTGATCAAATCAGGCAGCCAGCAAAGGCTTGAACTCGCCTTTGGCAAAGACTTAGCAAAGTAACACTGAGAATTCAGGTTATTTAAAGGGAGTAGTGTGATTGCAAACAAGCATTAGTAATCAAGTAAATGCAAGAGGAAAAGGCCCTGAGATAAGGTCATGGGATGAGGATCATGGGAGTTGTAGTCTTCAGCTATGGGAAACACTGGCATGATATTCAGTACATTATGAATTTCTGGATTAATTTGTAAATATACGTAAGTACATTTAAATATCCAGAGCATAGTCAAGGACCATTTGTGAATGCTGACCATGTGGTTAATTCATACTGGTATGATAAGGCATTGCATAATTTTAAGAGTAGAACTCTGAAGCTAGACTAAAAAGATATGGATATTAGTCATGGGGAAGATGGGGATGGAATAGTATGCAATGTTACCCCCAAGCTGCTGTGTGTAACTAAGCTAAGAGTACGTACTGTAGCTACTGTACTACTCTTTAAATAACCTGACCTTTCATTCAGTCTTTGTAAGGTCTCGCTCTAGCATTTGCCTTTGACATTTCTGAGCCTTCTGCATTCCCTGTTTAGTCTACTTAATTTTACCTCTGTTTCTTTCCTGATTGCCCTTACTGTTTGTTCTATTATATGCCTGTTTGCCCATCGCCCGCCTTTCTGCCTCTCCCTCATTTTGATAATTACCTAATCTCTTTGGTTTGTCTGCTTTGAATGCTTTTAATAAAAGCAATGGCACATGCCACATTAATAACATTTGAAAGAAACATATTATCCATGATAACTAATCTCTGTAAACATTCACGTTCATCATTCTTCACTTGTTTTATGTGAAACCAGTTACATGGGATAAATTCCACTGAATTGATTTCTGACATGATGTACTCACATATATAAGCAATATCCATTCATACATAAGTATTTAATCATTCTGTGTTTGTAAAGGAGAATACATGTATGTGGCTTGTCTTGAGATAAGATTGCATTTTTGGGCACACGTTTCCACAAACATTTAATAAAAATAAATAAATAAATAGAAAAAAAATACTTGCACATAAGGATCTCATTTATCCTTTTTTGTTTGGCCCAAAATGACAGTGTGAAGGTTGCTGGAAGACAATATTACGTATTGTCCTGGCTTTTTAAAAAAAATTTTATCACAGTAGTAAAGGGACATTTAAGCTGAGCTATACACATAAACACAAAAGCTCACAGGAATGCAGAGATACAAAAGGTTAGATTTGTTCATCAACCTTTTTAAAATTGACTTGTGCACTCCGGCTGTTCACATTCTAAACAGATAATGGCTGTCAAGCTTTGTATAGCAATCCTATATAAAGTTGCTGTGCTCAGCTCTAATACTAAGAGTGTCCCAGAAAGAACAGGGGCAATCCAGAAATTTACATTTAGGCAGAAAGAAATAATTAGCTAAAGAAACAGAGGCTCTTCGCTACTAAAAATATGTGTTTGTCTCACTTTTCTGTCACACTGTTCATATGACAAAATAAGTGTAAACAAACCAGTAGAGACATGAATTATCATGGCAAATATTTACTCACTTGTTACACTAATTATCAGTGGACCTATAAAAAACACTCACACCTGATGATACCAGTGAAAAGTAATAGTACTACCGTATATTGTGATTCTGATATCATATCCCCCAGACCTAGCATAAAAAATAATATGCATTATGACACTGTGGTGACTGCTGTTTGTTTCTGTAACTGCCTTATTGCTTTCTGTTATATGCTATACATCCCTGTAAGGCAAAATCAGGGGAAATAGTTCTGTGAGCTGAATTTTTTAATATGGCGTCTGGTGCTTACTTAATATACTACAATGGGCCTTTCTTACCATTCTTTCAGTTATTTATTTCGAGACACTGGATATTAAACTGGGCAATATTAGTATATCAGAAACTTTTCTGTGAAGCAAAGTGTATGCGCTTGTGAGCAATAGGTAAGTTTGAATTTGTTTAAGAAATATGTTAGGTAGGAGAGAGATGCAAACAGACTGAGGGCAAAATGAGCACTCCCACACCTACTGAAACATAAGGGTACAAACATTAGCATATGTTGAACATACATTATAAGTGCTGTTGAAAAGTTGGTAAACAGAGGAAAGGCCTCTCAATATTTTAATTATATATTGTGTCATGGGTAGCAGAAGGCTCTAAAATGTATAAACTCCCCCTTTAATATTAAAAAAAAGAAGAAAAAAAAGAATCATATAAATCAATATTAGTCCTAGGGACCACATACTCAGCTAACAACTTAAAGTTAAAAAAAAAAAAAAGAAGGGAAAAACACTGTGCATTGCATATAGTCTGCAATATATTTGTTATTAATAAACTACTTACAATATACCACATGTTTGACCACTTGGGATCATTCAAATAGATGAAGTTAGGGTCGCTCCGGGCATAGCGTTTGACTCGAGACTTTACTATCTGCTGCTGGATCCAGTCCACCTGAGAAAACAAACCCAAACTTCATGTGTAACATATAAAACAATTTAGAAACATCTTGCAAAGAATAAACCTTTATGAAATGTTGAAACCCTGCATAACCCCCAGGGGTATAGTACAACACCTGAATGAACCCTTGTGCATGTGTGCATGCATTCAGAGATATTACAACAAAGTCACATAGTGAACATATGACACAGTATTTGCCATAAATACCACCAACATCAGAAGTACATTCCCTAGAACCTTCAAGCCAATATCAGTGCAGGTTCCAAACATATATAACTAGCATTCTATTTCACTCCTCCTAAGCAGGACGGGCATCAGATAACATCTGGCAACAACGCCATGTGGAACAGTACTTACTAACTTAGGTGCTCAGAGATGACTCACACCATTGGGAGGGGCAAAGATAACTTTATAAAATCTGGGGCAGGTGCATGATGACGCCTAGGTAGTGGCAGCACATGGACTTCCTGGAGTTGTAAACTTTTTAAATAATTAGGAGTAAGAACCAGTCAGCTCATCTATAGGCTATGGTTATGACAAGCACCAATTAGTCGGCTCATGTCTGCTTAAACAATGGAGCAACCATATGTCTTACCACATAGCAAATAAACAGCTGGTCTGAGGATTGAATGGCCAAGCCTCATACCTGGTAAAACAAGGAGTCATCTAGCGACCAACACATGCACAGCAAGCTTACTGCCAGAGCACGCAACTCCTCAAGTTTAAGTATTTTCAAAGACACCCAAAAGACTCTTAAGGATCAGTATGAGCAACCTCAACAGACACAAACATAACATGTGGCACCTTGGCTGAACCTGGTGGGTTCATAGTAGATAAATTATATCCACTACATGCTATGGTGATGGGATAGTTAGTATACTCAGTGAATCCATCTTCATGCCAATGAAGTGTGTGAGCTGCCTTGGTGTTATGAAGCTCTCCTATAAATTCACAGATCTGATATACATCTGCCACCCACAGCATATGAAATGAAAGGAACTACAGGTACTGGTTAAACCTTCTCAGATATAAAATTGGACAAAAACTGCCTCTGTTGAATTGAGCTGTTGGAGTCTGAGACTGACAAGGCCTTGTAACCTGAAAAAGCTGATGGTTGGCGGTGGAACTATTGTGTATTTTCTCCCTGTGTAATTGTCATTAGGACCCACTGAACTGATGTAGTCTTCTTCAAATAAGCAAACTTCTTGGCTGAAAATTGCCCATTGCCATCCCTTGCAATCCAGTCATGTGCTCTGCAAGATTCTTCAGACTTTCTTGGGCCTTGTCTTGGTCCTTTCCCACAGAGTAGATGAGAGGCACTCAGATGCATACCAGAACTAAGATGTCATGTCCTTGTACTCTGATAAAGAAAATCTGCCATCACAGGTGTTATGTGATGAGTTGCATGCTGTAAAAATACTCATCTACTCTTTTTTTTTTTTTTTTTTTTTTTTTTTTTGGGGGGGGGGGAGGGAGAGGGGGGGGGGGGGGGGGGGGGGGGTTGGCAAGCATGGCAGCTCTGCTACCATTGGTGTGTGAGAGTGTGTGTAAATGGGTGAATGAGACACAGTGTAAAGTGCTTTGGATAAAATTGTGAAATTATAGTAACTCTGACTACTTTCTGAGATTCTTGCTGTGCTTAGTAGTCATCCCCAGTACTGGGTGTCCAGTACTGGGTGTTTATGACCAACTAGCTGTCTAGAGCTTGGGCCAGATTAATTTCTGAGCCAAGATCCATGTCCCCCCAGCCAAGCACAATGTGTTTCGACATTGCCATCGATGCACAGTCAACTCACAAGTCAGATTCAGCTTCCATGATAGGGTCAATGCCAAAGCAGTAAACTACCCACTCAGTACATAAACTGATTCAACCTCAAGTAAAATAAATAAACAAATAAATAAATCATGATGTGTGTGTGTGTGTGTGTGTGCAGAGGGAATACCCACTCCAAATCTTTTTGCCCTCCATTGAATAACTATTTCTATGTATATTTCAAATAAAGCCACGAATCAAGTATTATAAATAATACTCTGTGTATGACTCCTCTCACACTAGCCCATAATGATTTAAACAGGAAGCCTACATTTTAAGAACAATATATCATTCTGTACTCTTTCTACCCACATACATTTAATCTAAGTTTGCACTATATATTTTCACCCTGTTTTTGACAAAGTATCCCCTAAAGTTAAAATATTTGTTACATATTACCTGTAAATGTCATTTGTGTTGTGTAAACATTTGAACATAATCTCCCTTATATGGAAACCAGGTTTGTGACAGCTACCAAATCTGTCCTAACAGGCAAGCCTTCAAATCAGTGTCAGGTAACTGGATCATCAGCACATTTCAAATGAACACTAAAGAGGAAGACAGTGCACAGCAATACACCCATATCCCTTTATTTATATGCACAGCATTACACACGACTAGTTAAATGCACTTGACCAAATTCAATTAAGGTAAAATTAGTGCCAGTAAATAACAGCCTAATAATAATCATTACACTAATTGAAAAAGTCACCCAGGCATGGGCAAAGTCCCTCTCGGTAATGAATCTACTTGAATTTGCAAATCGAATGACATTACCTTGAGGAAACAAGCATTCTGCTGGTCGTTTTCAAGAAAACCTTTATTATCACCTACCCAATTAAAAATAATAAGGTGTGCTTCCTTGGTTACTGTCTCACAGTCATCAAGCTGCAGAATGTACGAGACCATGGAGATGCAAACAGGTACTAACTCTATTTATACAGTAGGCAGGTTCTATATCCCGTTATCCCAGCCGTGTTAGATAAAACCACTGGCGACAACAACAGGATGTAAATATGGATGTTGAGTGTGGTTAACGTCTACAATCAGCAATGAAGCAGCCCAAGCCTCTAGCCTGAAACTTGACATCAATGAAATTGTTTACTGAGTATTTGCCACACGACTCCAAGCTTTGTGCATGATATGATCAGAGAGGTTTTGCAAAGCTGCTCACCAACTGAGCAACACCTCAAGTTTTATTGCTCCTGAGAGTCTGGCTGTCAGGAGGAGATAATCTTGGCAGGAGAGAGGCAACTTCTGGCCCCTGGGAAACAGCTTAGCTCTGAATGCCTGGCTGCACTGTCAAATAAAGCTATGGATAAGTGGATGCCCATTTCCCTGTCATTTTAAGGAGCCTGGAGCTGCATTTATAGGTGCGGAATAAGAAAAGGGGTGCCAAGTGAAAGATGAGAGTTTGCATGGGGTCTGGGAAAGAGATGACTCACCTTGGGGTCCATGTGAATGAAACTGTGTGTGCCCCTGGAGGCAAAGGTAGATCTACGCACCACATGACTGTGATGGAAATGGTAGTGGTCCTCCAGACCGCCAATCTGAGAGCAAAAAAAACAAACAGTTACACAAACATGAAAGCAATTAAAAGTTATCAAAAAAATAGCAGTGAGGTAAAGGAAGTTAGCCCTGACAAAAAAAAATGCTTTCCAAAAAAGATGGTGTTATAACTAATTAACAGATATCTTAAGACACTGACTCAAAAAGTACAGTAATACAAAAATATATAAGTTTGCATATTGCAATCAGTGGGTGGTGTGAAGTCCAGCAAGTATGAGCTTTCTCAAATAGTTTAATGCACTTTATACCATCTTAGGCTGACATTCTGGCATTAGTTAGCTAAAGTAATATAATGTATCTGGTCCAAAAATACAAGTTCTCCTCCATCTGAAAGCTTGTGATGTTAAATAATGCACTCCAGACGAAATGGCTAAAAGTGTAGGCAGGAATGTGTGCACATGTGCGACTGGCAAAGCGCCTTTCCATCAGTGTTTACAGACTGAGATCATATTTTCTTTTTTGCTGGATTTCTTTCTGAATTTGATGGCTAGTCTTCAGCATGATGTTCAGCTCATGCACATTCTACTCTGAGGAGATCTACATGCTATAAGCAACAACTCACAAAACAGAAATCCTTTTATGCTAAAACAGAATGTTAAAAAAAACTCCACACTGTAACTTGAGATGGGGGAGGAAACGTTGCTATGAGCTCCCGAGGCATCTTAAATGTCCTGTCATCTAGAATACACATCTATAAAACTTATAAAGCAGGAAGACTCACGGTTTAAAACACATTTTGAATATATTGAATATATGATTTTGAATATAAAGAATCACATTTCACAGAAGAGCTCACATGTCTAGACATCTTACCATGAATCCTACAAAGAAGATAAACAGACTAGTAGACAGATATTCTTTCCTGCATGTTGTGGCATACCAAAGCCGTCCATCACACAAATATGGAATTTCAAATTCGCAACTTCGAAAAGCTGGGCTAGGATTCAGGAATTAGCCACACATGAAGTCAGCAATGATTTCCATAACCAGCTGCATTTTTATTGACTCTGATGATCATGCAAATGGCGTTAATTGCATTTTAAAGCTTAAACTCTCAAGAAACCTCAAAGGTTCCATACTTACAGTACATTTGCTAGTGTTGTATCTACACACATATCCTATTAGTTCCACTGGAACAACTGAATTACATGTGTTAAAGATGAATACGTGAATAACTTGCTAGGAATAAGTGTGTAACTACATTTTGTTTTTGTGGTATGTTTTTGTATGTTTGCCAATTTTGTATGTTCTGCCTAATTATTGTGAAGCGATACATTGGGGGAAAGGTTGGAATATTCCCTTGATAGGACATGACTCCAGCGCAGGGCACAATGCAAAACACATTTTCACACTTATAGTTGCGATTTATAGTCACCGGCATGTTTTTGGGAGATCAAACTGGGCACCCTGGAGCTGTAAGGCATCAACGCTACCTACTACACCACCATGCCACCCATTAAACTTTTTTAACTGAGTTATTGAGTGTGGCTTATGGTCTTTATGAAGGGTAACTGAAAGAGGAAATCTTCCATCCCAAATCCTCCATCCCTCCTTGATGTTATCTCTGCTGTTTTATAGCCATGTACACCGTCTCTGTCAGAAAACAGTGGTGCTTAAGAACCAGTTATGTATCTGACATCTAGTTTTACTCCTCTATGTCCACTAACTCAGAGGTTCTCAATTTTTCTGCAGTCAGTGACCCCTTTAACTGTATAGTAAATTCGCAGACTGTTAGGCTCAATATTTAAACGTGCACAGTAATATTCAGTCTTTTTGTAGAGCCATAATTTTTTTACCTGAACATTTCTCTCATTGAACACATTACGCCAGGGTTCTCAACCTGTTAACCAGTACCCCATTTAGGGCTAAACATTCTCTGACTGGAAACCATGACTATGCACTCAAAAACAATTGAGCATGTATTTGAAATACAACCTGTGTCTGTATTCCAGTGTAAAGGCAATGATTGACATGGCAGAATAACATAGCACCTCTGCAGTCGGGTATAAATGTGTTGGGTCACCCATAAACTTCACTAAATGTATATAAATCAGTGGCAATAAACATGAACATTGGCATGAATATTGCTAAATAATCATATTAATAAGGTGTTACACATGAGATATACAGAAAATTATTTCAATGTCATCCTGTTCTAACCACTGTAAAAACATAACGTCTTTCTAAATTCTCCCCATTAGTTAGAAATTGTGACATTCCTTACCTTACCTAATAAAGTAATTATTTTTTGCTTTAATTCCTACACTTTCCTATAATAAAGGTTTTTAGTCCAGAAGCTACTTAATAGCCTGTTTTGGGTGCAAGGTCTATTAAAGGTCGTTGCGAATGTTACGTTCAAACCGTTTGAATAAAAACAAGGTTTCCATTAGTAACAACAATATTTCTCTGTCAGTCAGTCAAGCACATTTTATGGTAGCTAGGAAACAGAGGGAAATGACCAGAACATATGATTACAGATAAAATCAACATTTTAAATCTTGTCCTGTTTGGGTATGTTGCGCTCCAAACAGCTGCAGCCTTATTACCCAACAGACACCACATTCAGGCATGATGTGTATCACCCAGGAGTACCTACCCATTTCCTATGACAACCATTCCACTTGGCGTATCGCAAGCGTTTTGATCATCTGTGATGTTCGTGTCCAGGTAAATTACACCATGTTACACTTGCGACGTTTTCATGCAGGGTATAGTGAAGTCACTCAATTAATATACAATATATTGCAACTACATTATTCTAAAAACTAATATAATGGATATGGTCTTACTTTAGATTGAAAATAGACTAAAGAGTTATCTTGATATATTCAAGTTAACAGATATTGAGATCTGACACACGTCTGTTAACGTTATTTATTGACTTGTTATGTGTTCCTATTTTTTTAAATAATTTTTTTAAATAAATTCTTTATTGTTTTCGTGTCATTCTTACATGCGCAGTAAACGTGATGCCTCATAACTCACATTTGAGTGGAGATGTTATCTTTTGACCCATGTCATTGTAAGGGTGGGAGTGTTCTTCTAAATTCCCTTTTCTGGAATTTAACCCTCTTGTCACAGTTTGGCTGCAGTTTTCATGGAGAGGATCTTCAAATCGAATGTAGGCTAATGGAATTTTAATAATAATAATAATAATAATAATAATAATAATAATAATAATAAGCCGACAGTATTTCATTAGCATTTAAACATTTAAATGAAGATTATGTGCATAGAACTACATTATAAAGCTGGTAGAAATGCCCAACGTCTCAAGAGACCCCATGTAGGGTTTGAGAATTGATATATTAGGTCCAAGTTCACATTATTTTTAAGCTGAATTAATTTTGTTATTGAGTTATTCAGGCTTGGATTAACCACATTCACCTCGGTGTAAATTTACAAGATTTACTTTACAGCAAAATTATTTTACAATATTGTAATGTCAGAATAAGCAACACATAGTGGCATATCTAACGTTTTAGCTGACGCAAAGATTCTGAAAATCACTTTTTGTGCCCATTATTTCAGCGACTATTTTAGGTGAACACAACGCATTTTTGATGTAAGTTTATGTGCTAGTAAAAACTTTGGCTTTTACCAAAGTTGGGTATTTTAAGTGTGAGCTAATTCCAAGTTAGGTCGCATTATCGCACCCTAATTGAGGGAAGTGGAGGCTCAGTGATTATGGCTTTCAGCTACGGATCAGAAGCACTGCCAAGCTGCCATGGTTAAGTCTTTAAGCGAGACCTTTCACCTTCTGCTCAGCACTGCTCGTGCCTTAACTATTGGTCACTTCACACAAAAGTGTGAGCCAAATGTGCAAATGTAAATTTAGTTGATTTAGCACGTTTCTTTTACAGTATACTTCTGGAAATACACAAGGATATACTGTAAAAAATTTATTAATAAAAAAAAAATTACAAAGAATAAATGTTTGCTCTCCCTGCTGGAAAAAATACCTATAAAAAACCTTCACCGAAACTTTATTGGTTTCCAACTACAAATACCATTACAACCCATCAGGTAACCATTAAAACCATTACCATTATTGGTCCTTAAAGGTATACACTAGACATAACATGCCACCGATAGAAGGCAACACATTGACCATTACAATTTCCATTAAAACCAATACAATTCCAATTACTGGGGTTTCTACTGTTTTTTTTCCAGTAAATATTACTGAATGAATAGTTTCAGTAAATATTACAGTTATTTCTTGTAAAATGAATGTATTCACTTACAGTACATAAGTGTACATTTCCGAGTAAGGAACTCAATAATATCTACAGCAGCTTTGATAACGCTCGGCTGTGATTTCCTCCACTGTAACCAAACAAAACATCACAGAGCCCTGTGTGTCTCTACACTCCACTTTGAGAAGCGCTGCTCTAACCATAAATCCATGTGATATACCCTCGGACATGATGTCCAACCCAGTGAGAAGCGTTTGTACCCGTACAGGCAGTTTAATAGCTGTTGGATGTTTTCTGAAGCGTGTTCACTTCCACAGAGACGCATGGGATTGGAGCCACATGGGACCGAGTCTCAGATAGAGTGTTACAGCAGAGAGCGTGACATTATTCTTTCTGCGAAATATGACCGAAAGTATATGTGATAAATGAAAACACACACACACAAATAAACACCTTACCTGGCCCAAATTTGTAAAGCCATATTTCGAAGCAAGTTCATCAGCCTCTTGTGAGCCTCCTCTGAGCCGCACAGCCCAGTGATTAGTAAAAACGCTCCGAGACGGCGACGTTCCACACACGCACACCGAAGTGGACAACAGAAAAACAACAAACAAACGCATTTTTTCTTCTTCTTCTTCCTTTCTGGTGCACACTCCGGCACTGTTAACTTTGTGGCAGCGGCGAGTGAAACGCGGCCAACGGCTGAAATCCAAACAGCTCACCAGAGCGCACGAGGGAGCGCACGAGGGCGCGCGTCACTTCTCCTCAAGGCGAAACTGCTCGAGAGGTACATGCCACACTGGGCGAACGCTCCTTAACTATCCTCGATTACTTCCCATTCAGGAAGAAAGTCGTTGGGATTATAGCAATAGGATGCAATCTTGTTGGTGTTTTTTTTTATACCCTGAAGTGAGCGTCGAACGCGCGCGCACACACACACAGTAGCCAATCAGGCAGCGTGTAACGAGTTTCAAAGCGCGTACACTTCATCGCGCGTGCAAGCGCGTGCCGAAACCGCTTTTTCTGTAGCCTTTTGGGCTTTGAGGTCATTTGTTGGGTTCACATACGTGCAAAAATAATGCCGAGTCATCTACCCGAGATGGTTCGATGTAACTGCAGTAAATATCACTAGATGATACCAAAACAAACGAATCCACAATCTATCATCTCATCTTCACACTGCACATTTCATTCTATGTTCTGATGAACTGAACTGCATTAAGGAAACCTTCATTTGTTAGTCCAGATTTTTATATACTAAATTGGTTTAACTGGGGAGTTTGAAGGTTCTCCAATGCTTCAAGGGTTTCCTCTGGGTATTCTGGTTTCCTCCCCCCGCCCAAAGATATAGGTTGGTGTGGCAATGAATGTGTGCTGGATTGTGTCCTGTGATGGGTTGGCACCCCATCCAGGATGTCCCCCACCTTGTTCCCTGAGTTCCCTGGAATAGGCCATACAGAAAACGGATGGATGGATGGATGGTTTAACTGGATATTCAATTCAGTTCAATTCAAATTCAATTCAATTTAGTTTTACTTATGTTGCCTTTTGAATATTGGACAACCTCACATATTGCGCTGTACAGAAATCTGTTTATATATATATATATATATATATATATATATATATATATATATATATATATATATATATATATATATATATATATACAGATTTCTGTACAGCTGATATGTGAGGTTGTATTTTATATATTATTATTATTATTATTATTATTATCTCTCCACAATGAGAAAGCCAGAGATTGGACGTGAGACAACATGAGGAAGAACCCTTGAAAGGAAGCAGATGCAAGAGGGAACCCATCCTCATTTGCGGGACAACGGATAGCAGGTTCTGTTTACTAAAGATTGCTGATAATTGAAATCATATGGTGGATAATTCTAATATTAGGGTTCCATTAAGCCTTCGTAGTGCTTAAAATAATAATAATAATAACAATAATAATAATAATAATAATAATAATAATAATAATAATAATAACTATTCAACATTGATTGATTTTAAGAAAATGTGCATTTAACCATTCAAAATGTGTTGACCTGTCTCAGGCAACAATGTCTAATGATGAGGGCAGTAAGGATTTTCTAATGATTTATTTGAAATGTATTGCTTTAATTGATCGTTTACTTTCAAGCTATATTTCGGTTACCAGGTTTGTTCTTTAAAACTGACTATGTCAATCAATATCACAAAAAAAGACAAAAGAATGAGGGAACTTCATTTTCTTCTTCCCACAATCTTCATGAAATTTCGAAGATGTAACTTCTTGCTGTTTTCTCAGTGCTGTTGGTTTTAGTAATGTTTTAAATTAGTAAACTGAAACTGAAAGCGTTGTTGTGAAGGACACTACACCTGTGTTTAAATGTGTTTTACCTTTAAATGGAAAGCAGGGAGGCACAAATGGCACCCCAATCATGGAATAAAACAGTAATATATTTTTATATTATTATTATTATTTTATATATATAAGGATTGAGTTTTCACAAAAGGTTCACTTTTAGGAGTATGCTCAGTATTGCACCTTATTTACTATAGTGCACTATTCTGGGAGTTTTGCCATTTTGTTCCCATGCCAGAAATCATAGTGGAGAGTAGATCAAAGCAATATTACTTGAAGATGACTTCCAAACATCGGAGTTGCAGGCAAATCTGAGTCTTACACTGTAATATGAATAATATGGCATTCATGAACTAGTCATGAATGCCATGATCAAAATCTTTGGATTTAGCTATTTCAATTCAGTTATTTTAGTTCATCAATAACATTTTTTAAATTATTTCAGTTCATCAGTAACAATCACAGAAAAGGGCAGTGGTCACTCAGTGGTTAAGACAAGAGTTCAAATCATCATGAGTTCAAATCTTGAGCAAGGTCCTTAACCCTCAACTGCTCAGTTATAGAGAAAATGTAAGTCATGCTGGATAAAGGCATCTGCCAAATCCATCCATCCATCTTCTACCGCTTACTCAGAGTCACAGGGAGCCTATCCCAGGGAGCATCAGGCACAAGGATGCCAATCCATCACAGGACACACCAATGTCTTTGGACTGGGGGGAAGAAACCAGATTAAAACCCCCGCAGGGAGAACATAACAAACTCCGCATACACAGGGCGGAACTCGAATCCCGGACCCTGGAGGTGTGAGGCAAACGTGCTAACCACTAAGCCACCATGTGCCCGCTACCAAATACTCAGACATGTGACACAGCCATAATCAATTCTTCTAAACCCAGGTCTTTCAGATATGGCTGGCCATCTGTTACTGTACTCTGTAAACTGTATGTCAGACCACATCCTCAATCTGTGTCTGCCCTGCCAACTTAACTTGAGCTTGTCCAGGAGCCAAATATGCACCTGTATGCTTTTATACTCATATTTGCTTAGAGGCAACTATATCTTCGTCAGAAACTAAAATTGCCATCACCTAATTGTTATCAGTATTTTTATCAAATTCAAAATAACTTAGTTTTACTGGTAACTATAATGTATAATTAACATTATATGAATTATGTAATTCTTGCAGAACCTTCTTATAGAGTATATTAAACCATCTCTGTTCTGTGATCTATCCATTACCCTACATCATTTCAATTGTTCAAAGATCAATGTCTACTTTTTCCACATTTTCACAGAGTGAACTATTCAGATTGAGTGAGAGGATAACTGCCTAAAATGATTGCAATCACACTGAGAGTGTTTTCTGTGACGCACAAGCATTCTCCAAACTTAAATAAGGTATTTGACCAAGGAAACAAAAATAATCTGATGTGGTCTTCCAAATCAAGCTCTTACAGAAATGATTGCATTGTTGCAACACTTATTTATTGCTACTAGTGATATTTCCTATTGTTATGTCTCTCAGCAGAAGTAAGTATCTCTCCTTCCAGATCTTGTTACATGGTCAACTACCCAATGCATGAGAAGTACCGTTAAAGCAGGCAACAATGCAATACAATAAGAAAAAGTGCTGCTCTGATGCAATACGGTGAGATACAATGTCATTTGTATTGTGTAAACAGTTTGATTTTAACTGGAACTGACAGGCACAGGTCACACTACCTTTACTGGGAAAGAGAGGGCTAAAGGTCATGCCCCCCTTCTCCTATCAAATGTTTTTGATATTACTTCTAAATAATATTATAATTAATATTATACTAGTAATATAAACAGATGCTATGTGGTATTGCACTTTACCAATACAGAGATGCTCATATCACCATAACCTCCTACATTGCATCATAAATATTGAAATCATTCCGAAGTGTCCTTGGGCAAGACACTGAACCCCAAGTTGCTCCCGATGGCAAGTTAGCGCCTTGCATGGCAGCTGTGCTACCATTGTGTGAGTGTGTGTGTGAATGGGTGAATGAGACACAGTGTAAAGCGCTTTGGGTAAAAGCGCTATATAAGTGCACATTTACCATTTACCAATTTAAAATGAAAACACTGATGGACGCATGGTGGCTTAGTGGTTAGCACGTTCGCCTCACACCTCCAGCGTTGGGGGTTCGATTTCCACCACGGTTCTGTGTGTGTGGAGTTTGCATGCTCTCCCCGTGGGGTTCCTCTGGGTCTCAGTTTCCTCCCCCAGTCCAAAGACATGCATGATAGTTTGTAGTGTATGAATGGGTGTGTGAATGTGTGTGTGGTTGTGTCCTGCCATGGACTGGAACCTCATCCAGGGTGTAACCTGCCTTGTGCCCCATACTCCCTGGGATAGGCTCCAGGTTCCCCGTGACCATGAAGGATAGGCGGTATAGACAATAGATGGATGGATGGAAAACACTGATAAAAATGGGGGAGAGCAGGGAGTCAATTATGGCAAAAGTGTAATACATCTTCCTGGGACAGGATAAATCTTAACTCCCTACTGTCTAAGAGTTTTGTCTAAGCTCATTTTCAGGAAGACCTACAGCCCTATATCTTTTTCAGATATGGTGATGATGACTGACATGAAATGATCAGTATGTACGGGACAAATTTTTACACCATCAGTGCTCAGTGCATTATAGCAGGTACAATGCAAACCATTTCAAGTGTACTCATAAGGCCTCCTAAGTGGTGCAATGCTGGAGCATTCATCCTATCATCAAGAGGCACAAAAAGATCATGAAAGCATAATTGACCTCTGCTGTCTCAGTGGGAAGGATAACATTCCTCTCTTCTCTGTTGATCAGCCATTCATGGGCATCTGTGTTTATTTATGCAAAAAAGACATTAAATGGGCAGTAATTCAAAAGGATGCAAGAAGCACATGGCCTGTGCTTTATCATGCGATAAGAGAGAACTTGCTAATGAATAGGAATTAGCAAGGACTGAATTAGCAAAAAATGGTTTAAAAAGTGCACTCAGCTAAGTATAGTGGTATAATATACTTTTTATTATTATAATGTAATATATATATATATATATACTGCATATATATATATATATATATATATATATATATATATATATATATATATATATATATATATATATATATAAAAATAATTTTATTTTTAAAAAATATTTTAATAAAATTTTTTTTTTTTTTTTTAATAATATTAATAAAATAATAATTTTAATAAAAAAATTTTTTTTTTTTTTTTTTATTTATTATTATATATAAAAAATAAATTTTTTTTTTTAAAAAAAAAAAAAAATCATTGTAAACACAGGTGCCTAGACAGTGCCTAACCATAAGTGGTTCATGTGGTGTGTTGTCATGGAGAGTACTGACATGACTGGGAAATAAATGTTTTGGAGACCACACATGCATCTGTGCTGGTATCACCTACTTTTTTGCTTAACTTCCTGAATTCAGATACACTTACCGTACTGAGAAGGGAAATAATCTTATCTGCATGGCGTTTGAACACTGAAGAAAGGCATTTTATGGTCAGACTTTATTAAACAGGTATTATCCACACCCCAGCACCCGCAGTCTTGATTAGCAGTCCTGAATAAAGACATAAAGTTAATGTTTAATGTCTGTGTAATCTGGATTTTTACCTCTGCCCGTAAAAAAAAAAGCAAACAGATTTGTGAGTCACGGTTCAAATTGCAGACATCACATTTCTTGGTGTGTTGCTCAGGCAAGACAGACTTAAGCTTGCTCAATTGCAAGGTCTTTTGGTTTGATTAGTAGTGAAATATTGTCTCGGTTTTTAATGATGACTTTGAGTGCACATCACTTATCTTGAATGATGGCAGGGAGTGTAAGGGTGCTAAAGGCATTTGAAGTATTGTTTGCATTTGATTTGCAAAGTTTCTTGTTGGTTGTCAGGAAAATGAATTCATAAAACGAATAGACCACAATAAACTCTAATGAGGGACTAATTCCTGCTGTTAAAACACCCACAATGATAAATGAGTAAGAAGCCGAACTGTGCAGCTTGTTGTACAGATATAATGAGCAGAGATGAAGCTCAGATTAAAACGATTGTCTTAATGATTGTCAAATGCCTCAAATGTAGTTAACAAAGACAAGTTTAGTGTCTTACATGAGGGTAATGTTACTAATAAATAAGGAAAGCGTAGTTTAGCATCATGCTACGCAAGCATCATCATACTCAAGTAGGCCAGAATTGTTTGTCAGGTTCAGCAGTTACAGTATGTTTTTGCATTGCTGAATAACTTCTGCTATGGGAAATCATGATACAGCTCACACACAAGTAGCATTACTTCACTCTTTACCTGCCTCTAGCAATGGATGCCATTCAAAGTCCTGTGGGAGGTATTTATATAACGCTGCTGCCCACGCCTAGGACATACTGACAGGTGTACATGTGTGTATGTTGTTGTGAGATAATGTCACAGCTCTCCTCAGTATTGGCAGGTCAGTGTGTGTGGTTCATAGCTGGTTATGGCACTGTGACACTACCCTGTGAGTCATTTGTACAAACAAGCAGATGGAAGGTTGATGTGACCAGCATGGCTTGGCATATGTATCATTTTCTATGTAATATGGCATTTTTAGTGTCTGTGATCTTCTTTAAATGGTACTTAGATCTAAATTTTGCTAGGCCATTCATTCATTCATTCATTCATCTTCTGTAACTGCTTTATCCTGTTCAGGATCATAGTGGGTCCAGATCTCTGGACGTAAGGCGAGAATACACCTTAGATGGAACATCAGAGTCGTCAAGGCACCATGCACACACATTCACCCACTCACTTAATGGCAATTCAAAACTGCAAGATGGCAGTGCTTCAATCAATGCAGTGAAACTGAAAGCATGTTTGATAGTTCCACCATGATCCTTGCAGTGGAAATAAATTACTTCCTGCAATAGTCTTCTGACTATAGTCTCTTGTTAAATGAATTTATTTAGCCTATTGGGGAAGTGGATAAGGTTCTGTGATAATAGCTGGAGGGTTGTGAATTCAAATCCCAAGACTGCCCTTAAGCAAGGTCCATAACCCTGGACTGGAATGTACTCTACCTCTTTTGTAAGCTGCTTTGGGTAAAGTCATTTCCTAATAGATTAAATGTAATTGAAATCCTCCCTGATGAGTCTTAGAACGGAAGATTGTCTACTAGTAGACAAGTGCTGCCATCTAGTGTTTAGACTTGAATGACACATTTCATTGACAATTTGGACCAGCTGCATCATGTCCAAAATGTTATATTTAAGCATTTACTGTGTGAATTAAAAGGGGGAGGGGGGGGGTGTCCCAGTATTAATCTATGTGAGCGTGTAAAATAAAATAATACAGCGTGACAGTAATCTCTGGAAATCCTCTCACTTTTATTCACGTGACTATAATCCACAAGCACATTTTTGATCTGACTACCAACAGACAAAGAAAAAATTCCCCTAAAGACAATTGTAAAGTAAATTTAAAAATAAATAAATAAATAAACACTGTTAGGTAACAGTAAATTAAAAATGCAGTACATTACTCCTTTTGTTACATATTAACAACGTAACAAAAGCTTTTAATGCTTCCTACACTGCAAAATCACCATTGTTGATTTAACACTCAGAGTGTTGAATTTACACCCTACAGTGTTTATATAAGTCCATTGGACTCAAATGAACATTCTGGGTGTTAATTCAACACTAGGGATTTTTCTGTGGACAATCTTAAATATGAAATTAGGTATTGGAAACATTATACTGTACAACTTGTAAAATTCTAACAGATTATAAAAAGAATTTGATTGACTATTTGATTGATTTTTGCAGATCTTTATTTGTAAATAACTTGAGATCACACACTAACTACTGAAGGTCGCACACTACTAGGTATCAGACATGACCTAAGTTGTAACTAATTTGACCTAGGGGTATTCTGTTTTAGGAAAGTAATCAATAGGATGGTGTGATGCAGCCCAACAGGAAATAGACTCACTGTTCCCATCCTGAAGTTGATTACTTTCCTATAACAAAACGCCCAGCAGTGTTATATTCCTTTAAACCACAGCAATTTGCCAATGATTATAATTATTTCTTTATTTATTGATACACATATTGTACACTTTAACGTTTAAGCATTCGATATTGGGGAGCATCCACAAATTTTATCTCCTGTTATCACTTATGTCATAGAAACTATAAAGAGACAGTGAGAAACAGTGAGAGTTGTTTACTCACTGTTACAAAAAAAAATGCAGTTTGTCATGTGTATTTAAAACTCAGATGTAACTATATGGAAACCTATGGAAAAAGAGCTTCAATGATGCATCTTGCTGTATTTGTATTTCAGCTCAAACCTAGTTTGTAATGGACAGCATCCAACAGTCACTTTAGCCAAGCTAATCCTAAATTCCCAATTCAGCATTCCTTCCCTGCTCCAAAGCTACCATACCATTAAGATTAGGCTTTAATGAAGCTGCAGGACTTAGTCCAAAAATTAATTAACTCTGGTGAACGAGACCGAAATCATTTGTGAACACCAGGCGAGGTCAGACAATAATGAATCCAAGGGTGGAAGCTCTTTTAAACTCACCGCCTGTCTTAGTGCGCTTCCTTATAATTGTGTTATGTAATTACATTATTATTATTACAAAATTTTATAATCATAACAACACTGTATTCTGTTTGGATTTAAAATTGAGATTATTAGTTCACACCACTAAAATACAATTTGAGACAACACCTGTACCAGGGGGTTTCAAGCACTTGAATCCTCTAAACTTGTTTATAGCTGTGGTAAGCCCTGATTACATCAAGGTTTATGAAACAGAGGCGTGTTTGAGTGTTAGTGTGGAGGAGTGTTAATCAGTCAAAAACAGTCGCCATAGAAACAGGGGCAAAATAAATGCACACAAAGGGATTAGTCAAATTAAAGCGCTCTCTTTCTCTCTCTCTCTCTCTTCTCTCTCTCTCTCTCTCTCTCCCTCTCTATCCTTTCTTCCTTTTCTCCATCATCTTATACTCTTGTCCTATCCCTCTCTTACTTTCTCTATCCCAATCGTTCTCTTTGTATATGCCTTCCTTGCTCTCTCTCTCTCTCTATCACATACTCTTTCTCTATTCCTCTTTCACCTTCTCTACTCATATCTTTCACTTTCTGTAATCCTCACTGCATCTTAGTAAGTGAATATAGTCACATTTATGTTGTATTTTCTAATCAAAGATTACAATGAACCAAATATAAGACTATTAGTCCTACTTCTTGTTTCAAGCTTGACATAAAATTTTAAGCATTCATTTCTAAAGAAGCAAAAATATCTCTCAATTGCACAAGATAGTTTAAGGTTTGAGTAAAAGTAAAAGCATATAAAAACATAAATGATAATCTTATAGTTGATGTATAATCATACCATGTTAAGAAATACAATACAGTTTTTTTATTGAAGCAAAAAAAAATAAAAAATTGAACCAACACCTAGTACCCATGTGAAACCCTTAAAATTAAAATCTGGTTGTGCCACGTTTAGCAGCAATAACTGTAACTAAATGCTTCTGATAACTGGAGATCAGTCTTTCACAGCACTCTGGTGGAATCCTGGCCCACTCTTCTGTGTAGAACTGCTTTAGTTCAGCCACCTTGGAGGGTTTTCGAGCAATTTAAACTGCCTGTTTAAGGTCCTGCCAATTGATTCAAGTCAAAAGTTTGACTAGACACACTCCAAAACTCTCATTTTTATTTATTTTTTTTTTTTACTTTAAATGGTCTTTGATTTTATTTTTTTTATTTTCAGAGGTGGAATTACTCTGATACTTTGGCGCATTGTCTTGCTGCATAATCCAGTTGCGCTTGAGGTTTTTTTTACAGACATTCTGGAGAGCAGAATTCATATTTTCCTCAGTTACTGCAAGTTGCTCAGGCCCTGAAGCAGCAAAGCATCCCCACACCATCACACTTCCTCCATCATGCTTGACCACTGAGGTATGATGTTCTTTTTGTGGATTTCTGTGTTTGGTTTACACCAGAAGTAACAGGAGCACTGTCTTCCAAACAGTTCCACTTTCGACTCCCCAATCCACAGAACATTCTCCCAAAAGGTTTGAATATCATCAACATGTGTTTTGGCTAAATTCAGATGAGCCTAATGTTGTTCTGGGTTAACAGTGGTTTTCACCTCCATGAATGACATTTTTGCCCAGTGTCTTTCTGATAGTGGAAATATGAACAGTGACCTTTATTGATGCAAGAGAGACCTGTAGTTCCTTTGATATTGTGTTTAGCTCTATTTTGACTTGCTGGATGAGTAGTTGCTGTGCTCTTGGAGGAATTTTTAAAGGTGGTCAGACACTTCTGGGAAGGTTCACTACTGTGTAGAGTTTTTCCATTTGGAGATAATTTCTCTCACTGTGGTTGTTTGGAATCCCAGAGCCTTTGAAGTAGCTTTGTAATCAAATGCATTTTCACACAAGCCCAGTTAGTACTGGATAACTTTTTTGTTTCAATAAATAATTATCATTTAAAAACTGTATATTAATTTTACTCAGGTTGTCTTTGTTTTATCTTAGATTTTGTTTTAATTTCTGAAACAATTTAGTATGAGTTATATACACAAGAGCAGAAGAAATCAGGATACTTTTACTTTTTCATTGCACTGTATGGCATGTTTATAGACCCACTGATGCGACAGGGTATGTTCTATTTAAGTTTCCTGACTCAGGCTAAAAGGTGAGCACCATCTATTAGTGTTGTGATGCCGAGAACACAATGACACCTTACTGTACTGTATATCTTGAATGTTTGTTTACCAAGTGTGTTCTCTCACTAATTATTACTGTCACTCGCTCTAAGTAGACAGTGGTCTGGGCTGAAATAGGGATTAAAAATAAAATCTTCTGTCCAGGAATCAGTAGAACTGTAGATACAACAACAATTTATGTGCAGAGTGTTCAGATGCCAGATTACGGTGAGCCTGCAGTTTCAAGATAACCAGACTACCACTGATAGACAATATATCACACAAAGTGGGGAAGATCTTATTGCTGTTTTTTTTTTTATTGTTTGTTTGTTTTGGATTTTTTTGCATGCCAGAGGTCTGATAAAAAACTACTGGATTAATGAAATAGTTCAGATTTATGTGCTATTAAAGTAAAAGGCTTGGTGATAAATAAACACAAAATAAGATAAGAAAAGCAAAGGCTTTTTTGGTCATATTATCTCATGAAAGATCTGAATTCCACGTGTAGATAAATATACAGCCATATAAGACAACCAGAATCACATTTTTTGTGCAATTCAGCATTATTAAAGGTAGAATTGTAACAAAGAATTTTACCCAAATACCTAATACTTACATTTGATAATACAGACCATCCATGCTATTTTCTAAGATAATTTATTTAAAAATGACCTTTTGGCATATATTTATAGAAAATGTTAAGGGTGTGATAGACCTCTATAACTCTATAACCATTGCAAAATTCCATACTTTTAAGCACCTTGTTATTAGAATGCAATATAATTATGAAACAGCTTTATGCAGTTGACAGCAATCACTTGACAGCATCTGCCCCTAACCTCCAGAACTCTAGTCCTTGGCTCTCAGAAGCTCTGCGTAACAACCGGGCCAAATAAAGAGCATCTGAAAGGAAATGGCGTAAATCCAACAATCCAACTGACCTAACCAATTACCAAACACTTCTCTGCTTTTTTTCCCAATAGTATCTCCATTACTAAAGCCAAATACTACCAAGAGAAAATTGGCAGTTCTCCCAACACCTGCACTCTCTTCAAAACCTTTTCTTCTCTTCTCTGTCCCCCTCCTCCCCCGTCCCCTACCTCTCTCACTGCAGATGACTTTGTCACTTTCTTTTCAAAAAAGGTTACATCATTCAGGAACCAGTTCTCAACTACAGACTCCATGTAACTCCCAGACTCCATGTAACGCCCACTGACTTCCTTCTCTCCCGTCTCAGAGACTGATGTCTCTAAACCTGTCCTCTTGACCCTATCCCTTATCACCTTCTTCAGTCCATCTCTCCCACACTATTACCTGCAATCACACACATCTTTAACACATCCTTCACTACTATCACATATCCTACCTCATTTAAGCAGGCCCAGGTTACCCCACTGCTTAAAAAAACATCACTTAACCGTGCTGTGGTTGACAACTACAGACCTGTTTCCCTCCTCCCTTTTCTTTCCAAAACTCTTGAAAGAGCCGTTTTTTCATAGGACAACCTTCTGGACACCAAGCAGTCTGGCTTCAAGAGCAATCCCTCCACGGAGACTGCTCTGCTTTCTGTCACTGAAGCCTTATGACTAGCAAGAGCAACCTCTAGATCATCTGTCCTCATCCTACTTGACCTCTCTGTGCTTTCGACAATGTGAACCATCAGATCCTCCTGTCAACTCTCTCCCACCTGGGCATCACCGGAACAGACAGATCCTTCAAGGTATCATGGAGGGGAGGTATTTCTGAAACTCAGCAACTCACAACTGGCATTCCACAGGGGTCAGTTCTGGGTCCACTGCTCTTTTCTATCTACACTACATCTCTAGGTCAGGTGATTGAGTCTCATGGCTTCTCATATCACTGCTATGCTGATGACACCCAGCTCTATTTGTCCTTCCAGCCTGACGATCCATCCGTCTCTGCACGTATCTCTGCTTGCCTGTCCGACATCTCAGTCTGGATGAGGGAACAACACCTTAAGCTCATCCTGGCAAAATCTGAGCTTTTCGTCATCTCTCACCATCTTCAAAAAACAGCTAAAGACCCGCCTCTTCCGTGAACACCTAACCAACCCATAAATAATAATAATAATAATAATAATAATAATAATAATAATAATAATAATAAAAATTTACACTGGCACTTACACCTCTACTCTGTGCACTGTGCTTCTTCTGGAACTCAATTAACGGATCTTGTACGGTAGCACTACATGTATTGTTCTCTGCTTGATATATATCGCTTTGCTTTATTTTCTCATTGTAAGTCGCTTTGGATAAAAGCGTTTGCTAAATGAATAAATGTAATGTGGATGTAATTTGACAGCATATTGTACCATGTGACAATATCACATTTCACTACACATTATTCATTATTATATGATTTAATACTTTTAGACACATGGCAAGACATACATTCACCAGCCACATGTACACCTGCTCATTCATGCAATTATCCAATCAGTCAATCATATGGCAGCAGTGCATTGCATAGAATCCTGCAGATACCAGTCAAGTGCTTCAGTTTATGTTAAAATACCAGAAGTGCGAAAAACATGATTTCCGTGAATCTGTCTCTGGCATTTTTTTGCGCTGGTTTTATTTCAGACACTGCTGATCGCCTGGGATTTTCACACACAGTCTCACAGCAGTTCTGTGAAAATTCCTAGTTGATGAGAGCGAGGTCAGAGGAGTATGGCCAGACTTGTTTGAGCTGGCAGAAAGACTACCTCAAATAATCACTCTTTAGGACCCTGATGAGCAGAAAAGCATCTCAGGAGGGACAAGACAACAGCAGAGGACCACATCAAACTTCACTCCTGTCTGCCAAGAACAGGAACCTGAGGCTACAGTGGGCACAAGCTCACTGAAACTGGACAGTTTTTTCAGCTTCATTTAGTTTGAAGAATTATGTGGCTGAAACTTTTGATCCTACATTACAATTAGTATTAAATGTCAAATTACAATATGTGACTTTTTTTCACAAAAATATACTGAGGTTTAAGCTTATCTTTATTAACTCATTCAGACAGAACCCAGTGGTAATATTTAATATTTACAGTGTTCACATGTAGGCATGCTACACATTTACATCAATACATCCTGATAATGGTCAGGCTCATATGAACACATATGAAAGTACCCCATTATATGACACATGAACAGAAATCCAAATGATCAGAAGGGAGTGATGACAGCTCTTGTACCCTCTTGTCTTTCCAAACACAACATAGACAAGTGCATAATAGTTTTTGTGTAGCAAACAAAGTAATGCAAACAGATGCAAATCTTTGCCTCAAATAGCTGCTACACAAATACAGTCAAATGATTATGATGAGCTTGAATAGGTACGTCTGTGTACAGTAGGCTCAAACACAATTCTGTCAAATTGCATAATTATTTACTAATATAGAGTGGCAAGAAAAAAGTATGTGAACCTTTTGGAATTTCATGGTTTTCTGAATAAATTTGTCATAAAAAGTTATCTGATCTTCATCTAAGTCAGGGGTATTGACAAATATAATGTGTCTAAAAGAATATCACAAAAAAAGTTCTGATCCCTCATGTCTTTATTGAACACACTCATTCAACATTCAAAATGGCAGTGGAAAAAGTAAGTGAACCATTAGAATTAATAACTGGTTGATCCCCCCCTTGGCAGCAATAACCTCAACCAGGTGCTTCCTGTAGCTGTGGATCAGACCTGCACTTCGTTCAGGAGGAATTTTAGCCCATTTTTCCTTTCAGAACTGCTTTAGCTCGTTTTTGTTTTTCTGAAGCCATTCTGTTGTGGAATTGCTCCGGTGTTTTGGGTCGTTGTCCTGTTGCATTAACCAACTTCTACACAGTTTCAGCTGACGTACAGACATTCTCACATTATCCAGAAGAATTGTCTGATATACTTGGGAATTCATCTTCCCCTCAGTTATTGCAAGCTGGCCAAGCCCTGATGCAGCAAAGCAGGCCCAAATCATGAAGTTTCCTCCACCATACTTTACCTCTTCATACGGTTTTGATGATGTTTTTATGATGATATGCCATGCCCTTTCTACGCCAGATGTAGTGCTGTGTGGTTTTTCCAAATAGTTCAATCTTAGTTTCATCAGTCCACAAAACATTTTGCCAATACGCCTGTGGAGTGTCAGTGTGCTCTTTTGCAAACTTCAGGCGTGCAGCAATGTTCTTTTTAGTAAGCAGTGGCTTCCTGCGTGGTGTCCTGCTGTAGATACCTTGCTTGTTCAATGTTTTACGTATTGTAGACTCATGAACATGTTAGCCAGTTCCAATGGTGCCTTCAAATCTTTGGCTGTCATTTGGGGTTGTTTCTTTACCTCAATGATGAGTCTTTGTTGTGCTCTTGGTGTCATTTTGACTAGGCGCCCACTTCTTGGTAGAGTAGCAACAGTCCCAGAGTGTCTCCATTTGTAGAATGTTTGGCTACCTGTAGACTGGAGAATTTCTAAAGTCTTTGAAAGCACTTTGTAACCCGTGCCAGCTTTATGTAAATCAACTCTTCTTGATGGTAGATCCTCTGAAAACTCCTTTTGGCAAGGCATGGCTCACATAAGCGTGTGCTTCTTGTGCCGAGCAAACTCCAAAAATTTGAGGGGTTTTTATCAGTCAAAGTAGATGTAGTCCACACCTCCAAACTCTTTTTCTTAAACAGACTCCCCGTGTGCTAAAACCTGACTCCAGTTAGCTTTTTTGAGGTCATTAACTGAAGGGTTCAGATACTTTTCCCACAAGCACTATGAGGTTTTTTTGGTTGTTCTCAATAAAGACATGAAAGATCAGAATTTTTTTGTGTTATTATTTTAGACACATAATATTTGTTAATACCCCTGACTTAGATGAAGATCAGATCACATTTTATGACAAATTTATGCAGAAAACCATGAAATTCCAAAGGGTTCACATACTTTTTCTTGCCACTGTAAGTCCAGAAGACATTAAAGTCTGTACTATTTCAGTTGAAACCAAGTCTTAGTTCTTATGAGACTGCAATTAAGACTGCTGTAAGAGTGAACATTCCTATGACAAGCTTCAAGAGAGAGGAAAAAAGAGAGGCTGGTGAGGGAGCCACTGTTAATAGCTGCTGTAAATGGATAACATGCACTTATTTTGTGGACTTTCCACAACATTAGACTTGACTATAAATTGATAAAAAATTTGTATTTAAAAAGTGTTGGTAAATTGTTGTGGTATAAGAGGAAAAGAATACTCAGGCAAAGAGAAACTCTGCCAATCATTTATTATTTTGCTGTTAAAAGCATGTCATGTTTTATTGTCATGGAGATGCATGTGCAGATAATTTATTATGTAAAGTGCAAACAAAACAACCAAAAACATGAGAACATGAACTGTGGATAGGAGAGCCATATAGACCATAAGCAATAATGTGGCACACACTACAACAAAAGCTCGCTGGTGAGACACTGAAAGACTGGAACTTAAATAGTGATGTTAAACAAGGCATAATGAAACTTGGTGAGAGTGATTAGTGAGGCATGGGACTTGCATGGGCTGATGGGTAGTGTAGTTCTGCACCCCTACCCTGACATTTATTCTGTTACATACAGTAAAATGAATATTGTGAAATAGATCTAAATGGTGCATCTACATAGCACTTTTATCCAAAGCACTTTACACTGTGTCTCATTCTGTGTGGTGATTCACACACACACACCAATGGTAGCAGAGCTGCCATGCAAGGCAGTAACTTGCCATCGGGAGCAACTTTTTTGAGGTTAAGTATTGAGGTTCAGTATCTTACTCAAGTACACTCCGTCATGTGGAGTCATCCGGGCCGGGAATCAAACCGCCACCCCTATGATTAGTGGACAACCCGCTCAACCACCTGTGCCACAGCCACCCCAGAAAGATCTGTGTATATTACTTATTTTTATTTATACATTTGTATCAATGTGAATTTAAGAGTTTTCTGTTCATATGTGCTATATAAAGAAGTCATTTATTACCTTAAATTACCATTGGGTGGCACTGCTGTCGGACACTATCATTCTCCTGAACCTCAGAAAGAGTCTCTCTCTCTCTCCTTCTCTCTCTCTCTCTCCCCCACACAGACACACACACACACACACACACAAGTTGGTTGCTGGGTGTCTGCCTTGGTTATCACATTTCAGCAGTGTTGTGAATACCAGTAAGAATAATAAGTTCTGTTGCAATATCTGGTGCGTTTATTCTATTACTGAACTTTTCACATTAATTTACACAAGCATGTGGTTTCACATTATTCTATTGAACTACCACCACAAAGTTTTATTTATATGCACAGTTTTACACACAAAGAGTTTTCAGTGTAGTTTTCGAACTTCATAACTGTTTTCTCATGCACCTGAAAACTGTACATGCTAACGCCAGCTATTTTGCTCTTTTAATGATGCAAGGTTTTGCTCAATTCCAGTAAAATCAAACCCAAATCCTCTTTTCTAATGATTGCCTGAAAATATGAGAAAACGCCATGGCCAAGCACATATTTATATGTTACATGGCTAACACTAAGAGCTGATAGAAAGTTAAGAAACAGGAATGTTAAAGCCAGACTCAGATGCGAGTTACTTTTTGACATGCAAATGCTTATTGATTAAAGTAGGAGAACTTGCTGAGAGGAAGCTGTGGTCTCTGTAACACTTCTCTTTGGCTTTCTCAGAGTTAGCCTTCTCACAACATTAACCAAAACATACAGTATGATGCAGAAACACCACTAATCCTAATCTTTTACGGTAGAAATATCTTTACTAAGTTTGTACCCTCTAGGGTATATCTCGAAAACTCTCAGTAACCATGAAAAATGTATGTAGTGTACCTTTAATACTAAATTATAGCGCATGATTGGAGCACTATTGTGCCTTGAAAGGTCATTTACATTCTTTGTACTTTTGTACATCTTCTTGTAATGTTTGTTTTGTAATACTATTACAAAAATACTTCTGGTGTCATTAATATACCTTTAAGTCACAGTTGCATGGACAAAATCTTATATCATGATATGGATAATTTCATACCTTGAAAAGATACTGTCATGGGAAAAAGAAAGTACACGCTCCTTCAATTATTTTATTTTAATTATTTTTTATAAATGTGGTTCTAAATGTTGCTGAATTATAAAGTGTATGCATTTTTACTTTTTTGGGGAAAATGACTACATTTTGAAATCTGTTGAGTGTGTATGTTTTTTTGCTGTCATCTGAGGTTATTTGCTTGTTTATAAAAGTTGGTGAGGACCACATAATTGTTCTTTATGCCCTGAAAAAATAAAACATAGATTTGTAGGAGGATGTACTTTCTTCTGTTTTGTTATGCTCAAAAGACAATATAACTACTTTTTTTTAGGACAAGTTCCTCATTTTGAATGCTGATGCTTTTGGGCTGATGCTTGTTCTGTGTCGAAGTGTTGCGGGCAGTTTTCGTCTGTGTCATGCTCCTCCATGCTTTTTACTTTTGGGCGTAAACAGTGTTTAAAATTCTGTAACTTTACTTCTTTGTGATATACATATAAAAGATTCACAAAAAAATATGTCGTTTTAAGAAGTATGTGAAGTGAAGGGTTTTCTGAGGCCACCACAGTCTGTTTGCATGTAGGGTCTCTAGTCCATCCCATTCCCCTCCTCACTTCTGCTCGATTCACTTCACGTAGAGTTGTGATGGACTCGCTCGATGGAGTCGATTCCTCTGATGAATCTTTTGGGGTGTTTTGCTGAATTTGATTCACCACTCCATTCCGTCTAGGTTGCTAAACATTAACGACTTCGTTACTTTATAAATATAACAACCAAGTTTGCTCATGTATTTTGTAACCATTTAGAAGTTTACAGTCATGTGCTAGCTCAATAGCCCAAGCAAGTTTGTTTAAACTATTCAGTACAATGACACAGGTTTTGACTTCCAGCGCTCTAACTACAGGTAAAATCAAATAACATTTAAAATACAGTTGTTGGTCATTTATTTATTTATTTATTTATTTATTATTTATTATTATTATTATTATTATTATTATTATTATTATTATTATTATTATTATTATTATCAAACGAATCGATTCTGCAAACTGAAGTCGCGAGCACCAAAATACAGTATAACGCGAGCGTTTTAAATTCGAATTCAATTCACAGAATCGACTCGCGTAAAAGAGTCACGTAAGGAAACGGTTCATCCGTGAGTTGCTCATCACTGTCCTATATGGTTTATGCACGCTAGCTACTACACAGTACCACACATACCATACTATATAGTGTCAAAACAGTGCGCAGTCCAGGGTTGTAGCATTAGACGTACTAAATAGTGGGGCAGTATGCGGTTTCAGAGGTAGTCTCATCTGTGGTGCGGACTAAAAGCTTTCGTGGGACTTAAACCGGAAACCAAACTTTTTTTTTTCACCTCAAACTTGTTTCGTAGCTGAGTCGAAAAGAGGAAAAAAACGGCGATGAGCAGAAGCAGCACTGCACCGTTACGATGCACAGTTCCGTCTTTTTCAGCTTCGCATCATGTCGGCTGTGAGAAAGTTGCCAGCAGAAAGAAGTGAAATAACCACATTTGGCTTGAGATAAAGTGGCCGTCGAGTGTTTTCTCTCTCTCCTTCACATAACGGACTCGTAGTCATTTATCATGGGAGATGTGAGTATGCGTTCTTTTCTCCGTTTCAGCTTCCTGGTTCTTCTGTTGACTTTCTTATAACATATCACACACACACACACACACACACACACACACACACACACACACACACACACACACACACACACACACACACACACACACACACACACACACACACAAACAAACAACCTCAGGTCTGCATGGACACCTAAAATATTATTAAAGTTTATTTAGTAGTTTATCTTATAGTGCTTATTTGTGTTCAGGAAACACTGTAAGTGTTACTTCAAGGTGTTCGATGTTTAGTCATCACTTTAGTTTAATCTTTTTCAATCTGTAAACTCAAGTCCACAACCTGGCCTCCAAAGAATCACAATCAGGCTTCAGAATCTTATTCTGTTTACTTGTGTGTGTGTGTGTGTGTGTGTGTGTTGTGTGTGTATACATGCATATACACACACACATACAAGTACACACACACACCCACACATACATACATATATACATACATACACACACATACACACACACACACACACCCACACATACATACATACATACATACACACACATACAAGTACACACACACCCACACACACACCCACACATACATACATACATATATACATACATACACACACATACACACACACACACACCCACACATACATACATACATACATACACACACACACACACACACACCCACACACACACCCACACATACATACATACATACA
Organism: Ameiurus melas; assembly: GCA_012411365.1. NCBI lineage: Eukaryota > Metazoa > Chordata > Actinopteri > Siluriformes > Ictaluridae > Ameiurus > Ameiurus melas. The sequence goes on along the minus strand of CM022762.1, from coordinate 9,572,196 downwards.
TACACACACATACAAGTACACACACACCCACACCCATACATGGTGACTTTGTAAATTCTTGTCTGATTAAGCAAGAATCTCTGTACCAGAAGCAGATTTCATGATAGATAGAAACATATGTAGTTTTGATTATATACACATATATATATATATATATATATATATATATATATATATATATATATATATATATATATATATGTATATGTATATATAGATAGATATGTGTGTATGTGTAATTATTGTGCAGAGTAGTTACACAGACATAATCATAAATTGTGTAGACAGAAACAGGTCTACAGCAGTAAGCATGGAACTAGGAAAAGAAACACAACGCACAAAAATGGAGATATGAGCCTCAGATTTACAGAATTGAGCTTAATAATCAGCCAGGGATGTGGGAAGATGTTTTATATTTCTATAAACTGCTGGAAGTTTAAGCAGCATACGTGTAATACGTCTATTTATTCATCTGATAATTTTTTAGGAATCCTGAACACCCGCAACACTGACATCCTCGTAAACAACAACAATTTGCGCTTGCAAAATGTAACACAGGGTTTAACTAGACAGACTAATTAGGGTGAAGTAAGGAACGTGAAGGTGAACAAAATCAGGGAAACCAATCAGTGACAAGATGAGACGGCGACAGCGAGGAAGTAAAAATGAAACGCGTATTGAGTATGCAACGTATATGGCTGTTTCTCAGTTCTTCGAATGCAAAGAATGGACTTGCGTTCTCGTGAAGAAGTCTTGCCAGGCTACCTTGAAAGAACGAACTCGGAAGGACAGCAGGACGTACAGTGGAACGTACCGTTGCGAAAGTTGTTTCCTATCAAGAATACATCCGAGTAATTTCACGCATCTCCGGTACTTGCGTTCTTGAGTATCGGAATTGAGATTCGGCGATGGATAATGACGTAGAACGAGTTCACAATAACGCATAAGAACACATATTGAAAAACAGCCTGTGTAATATAATTTACAGTATTGTACAGTATGAGTATTGTTATCATGTGCATATATTTCAACTTCGTCTAAATCAGTATATTATATAGTATTAGGTTATAAAGCATGCACAACTCCAAGAAAAATGTTAACCCATTAAACATTGTAAAATATTTTCGCATCCAGTCAGCTACATGTATTTGGTTTTACTTAGACATTGGGACATCAGGGTTGAATTATTCTATGAATTTGTTTGATCACTGGTGAAAAGTGTATCGCAGCGCACGTTATCTCACGTTACACCATACTATAAACCATTAACGTAGAAAACACTGTCATTTCAGCCAGATTATGTGTCTCGTTGCTGCCCTCTTGGTCGTTTTTATACCTATCTTGTGCACATGCTGCTAGGACTTTGGTGGAAACTTTAAAATCATCAAACAGCTCGATGCTTGCGTTAGCCTATATTCTGTCTCGTTTTGGCTAAAGTTAAATAAAAGTGAACAGGAATGTAGAGAATGGGTCTGAAGAATGGTCTGAGTTGAACTGAACAACACCTAAACACCTGTTCTTACACAGCACCAGCATATCTCCCTCTGTACTGGTTTAAACAAGTATCACATAATGACATTTGAAGACATTTTCATTGGCACATTTAAATATTGTCACATTATCGTCTAGAGAAAGTCGTCAGAAGTACCTGTTATACTCTCCGAAAAGTGTATTCAGATATATAAAATCCTACTCTGTGCTGCACTCTTAGTGTCTTTCCTTTTTTAGTAATAATCTGATATGTTGGCTCAGAGCATAACCAAAGCATGCAGTGTAAGGGGGAATTACAGGAGCAACATTGGGAAACTTGTATTACAGCAATCAACAGCCTTTTCCACTATTGCACCGCTATCCTGTAACACAGTTCCAGCCTTTTGCCACCTGAATTTAAGTAACACGCAGCATATTGAAAGAGGATGGTAAATTACAGCACAAACAGTGTTAATTATTTAGATTACTGCACCTGTATCAACGTTACGGTAGGGGGAAAAAAAAATGTTGATTCAATGTGTATTTTTGTCTTGGCTTATATTGAGGCTTGCATTATAATAAAGGCGGTTACTGCACCCAGAAAGTTTCAGTTTCAGGAAATGTAAAGTCAAAGAGGAAGTCGTGCATTTTGCAGCACTAACTTGGGCGTTGTAATTAACGCCGGTTATGTAGCTTTGTCAGATGTTTGATCAGTTTGAATCGTCTGCTTTGGCAAGGTGTGCTGAAAATGCAGGTGTTTTCTCCTTTCGACATAGACCAGCGCATAGACCAGCGCATTCCTTAATTTCATGATTTAATTCTGTAATATTAACCAGTGCTCGGATCTGGAGCCTGAGCTCACGATAGGGTTGCTGTCTGCCTCCGTGCCCTGTGATGAGCCTGTGAAGCTCTGAGGTGGCGTCTGTTTCAGGCTGTGTTTATTGAACGATAATGAGCGAGTGGAAAATCAAGCTCCATTTAATATGGCAAGGAAAGAAAGACTAGCTGCCTGCAGTGGTATCAAGCTGTAAAGGTGGGGCACTTGTGTGAGGATTATTTGAGAAAACGTACAAAACTGGGAGTCTTTTCTCACGTGATTTCTCACTGGGTTCAGTCCATTTCTTGATTCTCTCTCTCTCTGTCTGTCTGGCTCCCTCACATATAGATATGGACAGTATAATGTGATGTGATTAATTATACCACAGCACTCTTAAATTCTCGATTCTGATTGGTTAGAAGATGTCGAGTAATTAATGATGAAAAAATAATGGTGATAATAATAATAGTGGTGATTAGGCATGATCAGGATTTTTGCATCCGATACGATTACCGATTTCTTGTCGTCACGATGCCGATCCAGATCGTTCAAGCTTTATATAAGTGATATGTAAAGCTTTCTGTTGAGTGTCACTGTTAACCTTTTTGTTTAAACATACACTTCAAATGTGGAATTTTTCATTGTTTCTGGAGACTTCGTAATAATTCCACACTGGTTATGACTGCAGTGCAAAAGTTTAATGCCATCACGTGTTTTACATCTTCACATACAGTAGAATGGGATTATCGACCAGAGCATGCCTAGTGGTGATAGCAGGATGAAAGTGCTTAAACAGAGAAATCATTGTCAGAGTCCATAACAGAGGTCAGAATAAGAGCACACAGGTAATCTATAATGTCAATGGGACAAACAGGCACATGTCTAAACCAGGAAATACAGGAACTAGAACAAGAGACACAAAAAAGAGAATGAGGAAATACAAAAGGCTCAGAGCTGAAATAAACAAACAAGACAACACCAATACAAAAGGTATCAAAGAGGGTGTAACTTGACAAACTAAAAAGGGTGAACATAATGGGTGAACATAATCAGAGAAACCAACCAATGACGAGATCAGATGGAGGTAGGATAAAAACAGAAACTACATTCTGTATATGGTTGATGTATAGACCACCCCAATTCCTGTATTACTAGCTCCTTTTAAAAAAAAAAAATGGGGGAAAAATGCTATTGTGTTATTTCCTACTCTGTTTCACCAGTCTCAAAGCACTGGCACACGCCACCTCAATAATGCATTTCATAAGAGGGCAGCCATTGACTCTTTGGCTTTTGCCTAGCCATTGTTTATGGCTGTAGTGCACATTGGGCAAGTGTGTCTCAATTCCTGTTAACACTGCAGTGCTCGTATTTAGTTTCCTCTTTTTCACTGAACTGCAAGATGCTTTTGGCCAATCGGCTGCCAACATAGTCCCCAAACGTTGGTTGCAGGATTCTGTAAGCCTTGTGTACGAGTCCTGTTCTACCCAGTAGTGGATTCTGGATTCCTGTTGTGTATTGTTGTTTGGCCGGTTTGATTTCAGCTGATAACCGAAGGCATTTAGGGCTCAGCTGTTCTGTTCATGATCTGTTTACTCTTTAACAATGGAAGATGTTAAGCCTTATCTCACTATACAGTATTTTAAAGCGACACAATTATCATTTATCCTGAAATACCCAATATGTCTTATCTATCAATGAAACTTGAGGCCCAAAGCCCCCCCCTTCCCCGCATGCTTAGGGATTCTACTAAATGTAAAGGTGGGAATGTAAAAGAGCTGCAGCTAAAATCAGAGTTTTAAATGTACAGGATTTATCAGTTTTTTCCTAATCTTTATTTCACCTGGTTTCTCTCAGGTCACAATGATCTGATCATCTTCTCGTTAATAATTTTACTCATTGTTCGTTAGAGAGACTGAGCCACAAAAAAGTAATGTTTTAATCCGAACATTACATACAGTAAGTGTTAAGAAAACCATTGGAGGAAACCACCCGTGCATGCTGATGATTCCACTTTAGTGGTGTGTTGGTTGAAACCCAGCAGGTCAACCCTCTCTACAGAGGACAGTATTAAATTCATCCCAGATGCAGCCATTCACTTCTCTGCATGCAGCTTTTATGCGGAACACATGTTGGTTAAGGTGTGACCTTCTCAGAAACCCCTAAGAAGCAGAGTTACAGAGCTGATTCAGATTAAATATTGAGTGTTATTAGAATTTTTTATACGACATCACTCAAGGCTCAAGGGGTTGATTAATTTTCTATACCAGCAGCTCTGATAGTAATTCTGGCACTCAGACTAATACGTTATCTTTTCTTTAGTAAAAGCTTACAAAGGTGCTTGTATTGTAAAAAACAACAACAAATTTTTTAAGTGTGTAATTGATGGTATGTATGATCATGTTTTATGTGAGGAGACATTTATTTAGTATTTGTGTAAGGAGTCTCCTCTGTTAGCACTATATAACGTAGGTAAGTGGTAAAAGTTTTCTGACACTGGCAAGTCTTTAGAATGTATGGGTTTTAAAAAATTTTATTAACTTCCAGAGAGAAAAGAGGCTGGTGAGGGAACAACTGTTTATAGCTGCTATAACATAAGTGATAACCAGAAAAACTTGTTTTGTGGATGCTCAACAACATTAAACATAGCTATAAATGTGGGTGGCTGTGGTGCAGGTGGTAGAGCGCGTTGTCCACTAATCGTAATGTTCGATTCCCGGCCCACATGACTTCTCATGATGAAGTGTCCTTGGGCAAGACAATGAACCCCAAGTTGCTCCCGATGGCAAGTTAGCACCTTGCATGGCAGCTCTGCTACCATTGGTGTGTGTGTGAATGAGACACAGTGTAAAAGCGCTTTGGAACCATTAAGGATAAAAAAGCGCTATATAAGTGCAGACCAGTTAGAAAACGGATAGGATGTATGGAGTTTTAAGGGATTTTTTTTAACACATCTTCCTTTATTTTTCATGATAATGCAGTTCCACATTGATGTTAACCTTTTACATGAATATCTGCAGTCAAGCACAGTCAGCCAGTTCCATATCTTCATTGGTGAATTTTTTCTTAGTGCAGAGCTTCCTGTTTGGCTAATTTAATCATTTCCTACCTAAACCTAAAACCCAGAGCCTCCTCATCTGCCCTAGGTCGTGGACATTCATTGACAGGCGTTTCTGTCACCTTTCACGTTAGTTTGTTTAATGCTCAAAGCCAACTGGAGCTCTGTGTATCCAAACTCCTTTATGTGGTATAGATTTTTCCACTCTGAGACTTCAGGAGCGTGGGTGTTGGGATGCAGAATGCACCGTGCTCTAGTTTTCCCGTCAGTATGTACGAAACAAAAGAGCCTCTCCGATGTCCACCCCCACCTCTCCTTCCTCGGTAGAGACAGGCAGAGCCTGCGTTTGGCTTGGTTGAGCGAGGACGTTTCCTGGACAAAGGCATTGTGTGGCACGGTGCTACTCCTATTATTCTGTCCTTTTTTCCTCTGTTGGACAGCTGCGCTTTCCCTGTTAGCGCTAACCCACCCCTGCTTTTTCCAAAGGCCAAGAGAAAGGAGAAAACCGGCCCTGATGACCCTACTTTAAAAGAGACATCCTGAGAGACATTTCTTCCTCTTCTAGTGAAAGCTATTGAATTTAAACCTGTTTCATTATTGAATATATATATATATATATATATATATATATATATATATATATATATATTTTGTGCGTGTGTGTATATAATTATGTAAATAAACAATAACATTTACCACACGTCTTAACTGCACTTTCAGATTTAAGTGCTATACCTTTATAGGTAGGGCATTATGGGCATTACAGCATTATGGAGCAATTCTATGATATGTTATATTCTGAATAAGCTAGCACTCTTACTTTATCAGAGCTATATCAAGTGAAGAACTACTTCATTCAGGTGCTGTCTTTGATAACATCGTGATAAGAAATTGCTGCAAAATCTAAATAATAAATTTGCCTGTTCCTAAGATTTAACCACTGTTACATGAGTCATGTATAACTCCTACATCAGCAGAAAACACTAACCACAATCTACCCACTCTGCTCTCCCACCATAATGCCCGCTCAGGAATTGTAAAATAAATGCCAAACGAAGCAGATGAGTCGTTCCACTGTGCAACCTTGACTTCCTTTCCTCTTTTTTTTTCTTCCCTCATATGCTAGGATGTTAAAGACGAGTCGGCCAAGCCCAAAGAAACAACGTTCAACGGCAAAGCGGGCTGGTTGAAGAAGTCCTCAGGGAAGTTCTTGGGCAGCTACAAGGACCGTTACATCCAGCTGGACAAAACTGAGATTGCAGTGTATGAAAACGAGGTAACGAGACGACGAGTGCTGATTCACCATGGACCATGAGATCCTAATATAGGACTATTTATCATTTACAATCTCAGTAGCTCAAAGGGTAAGATTCTGAACGTCTAGAGCACCAAAGGGCCCTTCATAAAGGTCCTTAACTGCTCCAGCACACCGTACAAAAGCTGGCCCTGTCTGCTAAGTTCAGCTTCCTTACAAACTGGGATATGTGAAAAACAATAATTTCACAATTAGAATAAACTAATTATGTATTAACAAGTATGAGAAGCTTGTTTAACATGATGCAAATTGCATGTCTAAGTCACCACATACTTACCTTTTTTTGGATGTATATGGGGCAGTGGTGGTTTAACGATTAAGGCTCTGGGTTACTGATCAGAGGGTCAAGCCCCAGCACTGCCAAGCTGCCACTGTTGGGCCACTGACCAAGGCCCTTAACCCTCTCTGCTCCAGGGGTACTGTATCATGGCTGACCCTGCGCTCTGACCCCAACTTCCTGGCATGGTGGGGTATGCAAAGAAAAGAACAACACATTGTGCTGTAATGTACATGTGACCAATAAAGACTCATTATTATTATTATATAATACCATTCATACCATTTTGAGAGTGAAATCTGTGCACAGACATACAAAACTATGCCAACAATAAACACCTAGAATCCAAAATACATTGACATAAAATATCTCTATGGTTCTTAAAGAACCTATTTTTTCCCCTCTCTCTGCATTTTTAACATTTAAACATATAAATGTTGTGCTCAAATCCTTCCTTCTATGGTCTTGTTTAAATCAGAATGTAAACAAGCCCTTTCTCCACATTCACCCAGGACTTACAGAAGTGCGTGGAGCGTCTGGATTTGGAAAACTATGACAAATGCCACGAGTTACGCAGTCCTTTCAAGAAGAAATACAGGCTGATACTGATACGAGCGCCCAAGAGTGCGAATAAGGTAAGTCTCGATGCTACCACTTAATCATGAGTAACATTGCAATGTCAACCATGGCACACTGCAGCAATCTTCTCGTGTTTGTAACATAAAGAAGGACTGTCATCGATTAACAATGCAATGCAAAGCAAGGGCAGATCAGCAGTCTCTGACGTCAGCAGTTCAATATGGCATGCAGGAAAAGCACACTAGGGCTTTGTGTGGGCTGCTGTGAGTCAGACTCATAATTCTCCAGACTCATCCAGTCCCTATATCACTCACTCTTCATGCTTTATGCCCTTCTGACATTTTGCATTAGTAACATTAATCAGGAATTGAGTACATGACATCGTGCAGTAGTGCTGACCGGAAGTGGTTAGTCACATGGCATGATTTGTTACATTGTAAAGGAATTGCGTTTGTCGAAATTGTACTAAGATATATAAAGAAAACGATACTATATAAAAGACTATCTATATGAGAGATAAAATATTATGTAATCATAATTTGTCTCTAAAGCTAAAGAGAGTGTTATTGGATTACAGTTTTAACATACCGCAAAAAACACTAAATAAAGAGGAACATCCTGTCCCTCACACACTGAGATAATGCTCATAGAAACTCCCACCTATCACTGTGTAAAAATGCTTAGCTGTTTCATTTTAGAAGCTGAAAAATGCTACGTATTTACCCAAATGATGGTAAGTAACTATTTTTAATATGAATATCTTCATTTGTGGTGCGTAAAACTAGCAACAAACCATTTCTGTCGCTTTCAAGTGTGTACCAGATGTTTTGTAGGTTAAAGGTGTGCTGAGTAGATCTCGTATAAGAAAACTGTCTGAAATCCAAATCCAATTTTAAACAACAAAACAAAATCAAATAGAAATATTGAATTCGAAACATTACCATAATAAAAATAATACCATCTGCATTTAGTGTAGTTATATGCAGATGATTAAATTTGGCTACTGAAACTTTTTTAAGTGATGTTGAGAGTAAAGTGATCCATTCTGCTCGATACCAGCAGGCATGTTTATGCGACATGTTCCCATTCAGGTTCAGACGTTTACATCGGCAGTACATCTCCTGCCTCTGTCATGTTAAAGTCAACTTTTGTGACATTATTCCTAATGAAAAAGCAACTTACATTTTGCCTTATTGTTGGAGATCGAGATTTTGAATCCTACTGATGCTCTTGTCCAAAAGAGCGTAATCGGCCCTGGTGTCTGGCTAGTTAGGACAATTTTCTTCTTTCCCTTGTCGTTCAGGTCAACACTAACCCAATACAGGAATCTGTAGACTGTTAGCTCAGTTAAAGGCATAGTGTCTAATTAATAATCATTCATCCAGGTTTCAACTTTGAACCTGATTGGGATCGAAAGTAGTTCATTAGGAACATCAAGCAACAATTTAATCACTTAATATCTTTTAATCGCGTTTAATTTCACAAACAATCTCATTTAAAATCTTATAAAATATTTAAGTTAATCACAAACAACAATCACTTAATATGAAAACTCATACATAAATTATTCATAAGAATAATGTAATTCTAGTGGCTTATTGCATGTTTCTGTATTGATGTTATATGCCTTGATGCTAATGTGGAAGGTTGTTATATGTTATTGTATAAACCATGTATATATGTATGCCCAGACCGAAGGCTACAACATTGTATCACACTAAGCGTGCATTTTCCACCTCAGTGTGGTGTGTTTGGGCGGGTGAGAACACAGCGATCACACTGGGGCGCAGACCGAAACAACCGCTCTAAAAGCGTCTGAGGGAGATGGTCTCACTCCGGTTCAGAGTGAATTCTAGCGCAGTTTGAGTGCGGGGTTGGAGGATCGACCAGACTCCAGGAAATGAAGTAAACATGTTGTATTTTGGGTTACAGTGTTTTTTTTGTGCTGCTAAACTGAGATGCGAAGCACAAACTGAGCAAAAGGGCAGAGCTGCAGCATGCAAAAATGAGATGTGTTCTGAATATTGAACCAAAAATAGATGGGGGATACAAGCACAACATGTTTTAAACACTGGCTCAGTGTCCTCGGTTTTCTGTGATTTTTGTGATGTGAAGGTTTTTTTTTTTGGTGGTTTTACAAAGGTTTTTAAATCACAGTATTTCTGACCAAAGATTTACGAGTACATTTTCAGGCCTACATGCCCATTTGTCAATAGCTATGTTTACATGGACGCAATAAACTAATAATTGACCTTATTCTGAATAAGACAATATTATGATTAAGGTGTTTACATGAGTCGCTTTTAGAATACTCCTTTAATGTTCAGGTTTTACATGTTATAGAACATAGATCGATTAACGTCACACGTCATTACGTCATACGTCATTACGCCAAGCCATCCGACGTTTCTCCAGAATTTCACGTATCAACATACAGTAGGTCTTTGTTATGATATCGTATACAATTTTGGGTGTTTCATTTTTAATTTTACATAAGCTTCAAGTGCAGTTAATTATTTGTCATTCTATACATGCAAATGGACGACTGCTTGAAGCCATGGGCTGCGTCCCAAACCGCATATTTAGCTACATGTATTTCGCCTACTATATAGCAGGTAAGTACGCTGTTTCGGACACAGCCGTGCTCTCTTGTTTGCCATGTGTGTATGCGTCCTGTCACAAAATGCGGCGAAAATTCCCACGTTAATAGTTAATAGTGTGATTAAGGTGTGTACATGTTTATAATGCACTTCGATAATGCGACTAAAATAGGAATACTCCACACGTCTTAATTCAATATGTGTTTATTTCGAGTATGATTTTAACCGGATTAAGGTCATCAATAATTGCTGTTTACAGTAGTTTCTTAATCAGAGTATCGTCTTAATTGGGTTAATATCGGTTTATTGTTGTCCTTGTAAACGTACTGAATGTTTTGTAGCTTCTTGGTTTGTTTAATCTGACCAATAGTTGTGTAAGCTCCCTAAAGAATTTGATCCCATTTTACCCAAAAAGGTTTTTGTCATTATTATTTGACAAAAGTCAAATGTCATTTTGTCTTTTTTTTTTTTTTTGCATCACACTGTCTCTTCTGGTCCTGATTATCCTCCCTCTTACTCAGTCAGGAAATAGTCTACTCAGTTTTTGCTTAACATCTGCAGTCATTACAGCTTGACACGATTGCATCAGTTTCCATTAGCTCAAATCCATTCAAGTTACAGGATAGTCACGCTGTTTTTTTAAAGTGTGCAGTCCTTAATGGAGTTTGAGTTCAGAGCTCTAGTAGAAAATTCCCAGCTTCACATAAGACAAGAAGAGCCTTGAGAAATGCAAAAGAGATACCTAAGTAGTGAAACAGGCAGCATTACTAACAGATGATGAAAACGAAGCTTTGGCGAGCTTCTCAGAACTCAGCAGCTGTAAAAAGAATGTGTGTGAGTGTGTGTGTGTGTGTGTGTGTGTGTGTTGAGTGTGTGAGAGTGCGCGTGTATGTGTGTGTGAGTGCGCGTGAGCACGCGTGTGTGTGAGCGTGCATGTGTGTGTGTGTATGTGTGTGTGTGTGTGAGCGTGCACTTGTGTGTGTGTGTGTGTGTGAGTGTGAGTGTGAGCGCATGTGTGTGTGCTTCTGCCTGTCACTTTTTCCCTTCACTTGAACAGTGACCAGCCAGCTGTGTGAGTCAGACAGCTCAGCTTATGGCTTCATTTTAACCCTCAACCTCATGAGCTGCAGTTCTACGAGAAAAAAAAAGGAAGAGCTTTAGAGCGTAAAGACTCAACACAGACTTCATAGCAGTTGTACTTTTAGCAGTTTGGTGTAGATTCTGACTATGGTTTATTTTGGAGAAGCAAAGCGTCTGGAATACCGACTACTTCAGAGACACACGCTGAGTTCACAAGCAACCAGAATGTGTATCGCACTTCATTTAAAAGCCACTCACCAGAACAATGGACTGTATAAATAAACGTAGAAGTAAGCGAAGACTGAAAAGAACACTCTAGGGATTTGGGGGGTTATATAAGAAAGCAGGTTCATTTTGCTCAGACTAAATAATTTGTTGGCACTTATTAGTCTGGTTGGCTAGTAAGTGAATACTTCTATTAAATGAACAGCAAGATACAGAATGTCCAGTTTGTTATTTTTTCCATGCCATTGTACCTTAAATATTTAAAAAAAAATGTTTGAATTTTATTCATAAAAATGACATAAAACTTGCATATCAGTGTAATTGTAAAAAAAATGTAAATAAAATAAAAAGTAGGGTAGAGTTTCACTGTCTAGAGCAATGATTCATTGATATCCATTCAAATGACCTCGAGTCGTTCTCTTGAGAACCTGATTGTGTGCCAGCAGCTCAGCACAGTGCCATATTAATAATGATTCCAAATTTCACTGTAATATTGTAGGATAGAAATAACCGTAATGTATGGCTGTCAGAAACGATGTCAAATGTATTTTCTGTGTGCCTGTGGTGTGCTTTTATTAGGTACATACACATGATGAGCACTGTAGTTGTTACAGTGTCATGGTTTATCGCGGTGTAGGATCAGACGGTTACCTCACTATTTACTTTTCTTTCTTTTTTTTTTAAACACTGATTGAAATGCATTTCCATCTGTTACTCTCTGCCTGTTTGCTTTTTTTTTTTTTTTTCCCGATCAAGTTTCTTATTCCAGTGGTTCTGCAAAATTTCTGCAACCCCCACCCTCAGGACTCCCCTGAATCATTGTACAGCAGCTTCTCTATGCACGAGGCTACAATGAAACCCTTTAGCTCTGTAATCCGCTACTGCTGTAAACATGTTGCATTGCGACCTTTGCTTCCACTCGTAGCATGTTAGTAACTTTATTATACATGATGGCTATTAACATAGCACACAAGAATTGGCATTGCTGAACAGAACTAATGGTGCTTTTCCTCACAGCCATGTTTTTTTTTCTAACAATTACGTGATAAATGGTAAATGTTTTGGATAAAAAAAAGATTTATATTTTTTATATCCAAAGCACTTTACACTGTATCTCATTCACCAACACACTCACACACCAATGGTTGCAGAGCTGCCATGCAAGGCGCTAGCTTGCCATCAGGACTGAACTTGGGGTTCAGTCTCTTGCCCAAGGCATGTGGAGTCACCCGGGCCGGGAATCGAACCGCCAACCCTACGCTTAGTGGACAACCCGCTCTACCAACTGCGCCACACTTTCATAATAAAATTTTTCTTTCATTTTCACTTGGTGTGTACTTTTTTTAAATGGTTAATCGATACAATACAATTTTTATTTTTAAGATTAGGTCATCAGAAATGCGAGAGAGTTTTAAAGAGACTATTTGGGTAGATGTCTTTTATTAGTTCATTATGAATTAGTACTTTGGTGAAGTAGCTTGCTTATATTAATTTTGATCAAATTGACAGCGAACATCCACAGAACTGGGTTGTAAGAAGGACAGGACTTTTAAAGGGATCCAAAAATTTTAATTCTGTCAACAATTACTCACCCGCATGTCGTATGTTGTTCCAAACCCTTAAGACATTTGCTCATCTTTGGAACACAAATGAAGACATTTTTAATGAAACCTGGGAGATTTCTGTCCCTCCATTGACAGTCCATGTAGCCAAAACTTTCAAGAGGGACGCTGTAAGCTTTGTTCTATACATTTTGAAAAATAAACCAAGACCTAAAGAGCAAAATCAACTTACATTGAAACGAATGAAGCTTGCATACAGTGTCCACTCTCTTGTCAACACAACATCTCGTGGTTCTTTCAAGAATGCACGTTAGAGAGTAAAGTAGAAGTAAAGATATTTTATGAATAAAGACTTAATTTTAGTATTTCTGCACACAACGCATTCAGATCGCTTCATAAAATTTGGATTAATCCACTGGAGTCACATGAATTACTTTTACAATGCCTTTATGAACCTTTTGGAGCTTGAAAATTTTGGGTACATGGACTGTCAGTGTCGGGACAGAAATCTTCCCGGTTTCATTCTAAATATCTTGATGAACGAATGTCTTATGGATTTGGAACGACTTGAGGGTGAGTAGTTGGTGATAGAATAAAAATTTGGGGTGAACTATCCCTTTAAGGCTTCACTTTCTGACATATTCAGAATAATGTGTGCTACGGGTGAGGCATTTTACAGAACTAACATAGGAATTAAGCTAATTATTTTTGGAAACTTTTCATTTGCTCATAGGTCTATGATGTCAAACTGCAGGCTCAAAATCAGGAAGAGAAAGAAGATTGGATCAAGGCACTCAGCGATGCCATTAACAGGGCAAAGAATAAAATCTTTGATGAGGTATCAAAAATGCATTCTTTTCAATTTTGACCTTGAAAAACAAAGAAACTGAAATGTGCAATTTCTTTTGTGCAAGCATAATCATTATACAGTAAAAGTCCTTAAAAATGTGAACTTTGCATTAGTTTAACATACTTAAGCTTACGAATTTTATGAATAGCTTATTTAGTTCGGTTAGCATGTTGCTTTAAGCCTCTAGGGAGACAAATGTCTAATATACTTATTTGTTACAGTTTAATATTTATAATTTCCCATACAAAATGTAATATAAATATGATATACTGTAGTTTATGTAATAATATATTTTATTTCTTTTTGGTTGATCGACTAAAAAACTTCAACACTTTTTTAACTGCAGGTAAAAGTAGACGAAAGTTTATCTTTAGATCATGTAACACGTTCTCGGCCGAAAGGAAACCGTGGTAGAAGACCACCAACCAGGATACACATGAAGGAGGTAAGCTGAGATGTTTTAGACACACATGCAGTAGCAGCATCAAGGGATTGTATGTCACAGCTATATTTGTTTTTAGTGCTGAAAGTTAAGTGACCAGGCATTACCGATTAACGTTCTGATTTTTTTTTAAAGGCTGCAAGCATGTCATCAGATGGACTTTTGAGACTGGACCTTGACACTGTTGACAGTATGCCTAATGGTGCCCACATCTTAATGGATGGTGCTGATGAAGAAGCCAAAGTGGCTCCATCTAAATCTTTTGATGATATTCCTGAGGAAGCTGCAGGTGAAGATACGGAACCTCCGAAGAAAGTATTGAAGCCTCCAATGCCTCCATCAAAGGAGAACAAACCCAGTGAAAGGCATGACAGTGAGAGCAAAGAAGACGAACCTGCCCCAGAGAAGAAGATTCTCATGCCACCAATGCCACCATCAAAGGAGCAGAAACCATCTCAAAGTGCAGAAGAGGAGAAGGGAAGTGAAGAGAAGACAGTTGTGAAGCCACCCATGCCTCCCTCAAAGGAGAATAAACCCAAAGTAAGTGCCATTGGGGATAACAGTGAAGACGCTGCCTCAGACAATGGTGAGTCCAAAGCAGAAACCACACCTGGCAAGTCCAGTCCAGTTCAAGATGAGACAGATGTTCCTGAAACCATCCATCCTCCCAGTCCACCATGTGAAGACATGAAACCCAAGCAGGCACTCAGCTTAAGTGATAAAGAAGTTCTTTCAGAAGATGATGAAGGTTTTCCCAGTAAGGAAGATGAGGCAGAATTAAGTAAGACAGAAGACAAACCGTTCAAACTTTTAAATAATGTCCCAAAGCCCCAAGGAGTGATGTGGGATTCACCATCTTCACCAGAAGAGAAAAGTTCTGTTGGCCAAAATGCTAATAAGTCCGCTCAAAGCGTAGTAACGACAATAAAGGTTGAACCTGCAAAACCTGCAACTGAACTCAAATTAACTCCGCATTCAACTCCGGAACCTGTTAAAAAGAGTGCCGCCCCCCCTGCTCCACCAAAAAAGAAACCTCTTAAACCACCTGTCAAAATGGAGGACCAGGCTGTCCAGGACCAACCTGTGGTCTCAGCTATTGCTGCTTTTCCTGTTACCGTGTCATCCTCAGTTGAAAAAGTCTCTGAAAATGTGCCATTAGATGAAACAAAACCTGTTGATCAAGAACCAGAAGAAAAGCGCAAGATTATAATCCTGAGTCTAAGTAACTCAGGAGCAAGCGAGGACCTGGATGATGTATCTGGAGTGGAAGCGGAAGTAAAGTCTATTGACAGCGGTCAGCTCTCTGCTGAAGACTCAGAAAGTAGTGAGCAAGTTACACCATCCACAGATAAGCTGCAGAGTAGTCTGGAAGTCTTAAATGGTGTGACCAGTGAAGAGGAACTGGAAACACCGGACAGCAAGGTCCAGAAAATGGAAGATCCACTTTCAGCCATCCTAACTGTTGAGCTTGAAGCCACTACGGATGACTCCAGCCCAGTTACTGCAGAAAGTAGGTGCACCCCTCAGATCGCCAGCCCTGCTTCATCGCTGAACTCCTCCTTGAAGAAACGGTCTGCATCCACGGGAGACCTTCTCGAGGACATGAAGGGCTTGCAAAGTAAAGTGTCCATGGAGCTTGAGGAGACAGAAGAGTTGCTGGGAAAAATTGCACCCAGAGGGTCCCCTGAAGCCGGACAAGACAGTGAGGGGGTAACAGATCCAGAGATCCTGCTTGCTAAAGCAATGGAGAAACTTAGGAAAGCTGACCAGTTCTTGAAAGAAGCCAAGAGTTTTAAAGAGCAGGAGAACAAAAGCAATAGAATAAGCTTGTAATTGTAGAAGATAAAGATATTGGGGCAATATTGTGTTAATGGAATCACAAATCTTACAAATGATTAAGTGCAATTATACCCCCATTGCTTTTTATACTAGACCAATGCGTAGTTAGTGGGTCTGTCTAAAACTGTATCATAACCAGGTACCATGGATTAAACTAGGGATCCAATACTGAGTATTGATATCAAACCAACATTGCCCAGAAATACTAGAGCAATGAATCCCTGAATTAAACTTGATTAATGAGCCCAATTGACATACTTGATGAGTGAGATTACGGAAACATAAGCATGAATGCTTCTCAGTGGATGTCAGCGTGTATTCTTGTTTTCAGAAGTGTATTCTTTGCTGTTTTCTGCACTGGGTTAACATGACGCTTATCCTGATGTCAGTTTGATAGTTTTCAGTTAAAGGCTTCCAGCACTGGTATTCAACTAGCACTTAAGATTGTAATAGAATGGTGTTGTACTCAAATTTCACTCTACTGTATAGCACACCTCTTCTCCACCTTAGAGTATCTTACTTTTGTGTTCTACACACTAGCACAAAAGCAGGGCCACATGATAGTGAAACTAGTGTCAGGTTACATTATTTTTCTGATGCTAAAAATAATGCAGTGGCCTTGTTCAGGTTTTATGATAATGTTCATGGGAACTAGCAACTTCTACTCTGATAGACATCAGTTTCATCCATTTCACAATTTATACAGAAAGCGTCATGAAAACATCTATTTTCATACTGACAGTGAGAATCCAGTTTGAATTTCTCTGCTTATTTCTAATCGGTTAGGATATCAACAATGTTATGCTAACAGCTGTTATGCTTACTGTCCATTGTCTTGTCTTTTTTAAATGTTTTTTTTTTAAGCGTCAGGGCATGTACCATTTTTTGTTTGTTATCAGTGTTTTCATATGTAGAAAATGCAGTATATGATCCAGATACTCAGTAATAATACAGTTAACCCCCTTTTTTGTATGAAATTCTGGTTCTAGTTTAATATTTGATTTCAAACAAAAAAAAAAGTATTAGACTTCCGAATAGAATATGTGGTACAGGTCATAGCCCTGCACGTATAGGTGTAGCCTACTTACCAGAACATTCCTGAAACATGATTCAAAGAACCTAAAGTATTTCTCTGTGAGCATCCAGATAACATTTATAGTTACTTTGTATAGAAATATATTAGCTCATTAAAATTTTTTATAAAGGATTTCCTTTTGTAAATAACATGTCTACCAATGAATTGCTTAATATTTAAGTTATTAATATTATGGCATCCTTGTTCCTGTCCTTTGAAGTAAAAAAAACAAACAAAAAAACTAATATCAAATTTACTCAGAGATCCCAATGTACTGAACTGATAAATTATGTTTACCATTAAAACTATAAGAAGATCTATGATTATATATTGTAATATATTATTTGTCACTGACTGCATTTACTAACTGGTCTAATAAGTTTTCTTGATGTCTTATGTTTAATGTGCAGGGGGAAAAAAAAAAAAGATTTTAACACTGCTTGCTAAGCATGTCTTAATAAAAACGTCTTCCCTACTCTGGTTATAAAGATTTTTTTTATGTTTTTTTTTTAATACATTTTTACATGTGTATTATAAACAACTCGAGAAAACGATACTTGAATTTTTCACATCCCCAAAATACTCGCTTATGAAATAACGGTTTCACAATGTGACTCTTACATTACT
This sequence comes from Ameiurus melas, assembly GCA_012411365.1. Classification (NCBI taxonomy): domain Eukaryota; kingdom Metazoa; phylum Chordata; class Actinopteri; order Siluriformes; family Ictaluridae; genus Ameiurus; species Ameiurus melas. The sequence goes on along the minus strand of CM022762.1, from coordinate 9,554,383 downwards.
ATATTAATGAGAAAAGAGCATCAATCATAACTGACAGTGGTCTACCCTCCACTGCATTAGTGAGGATGTGAAACCTTTTGTGACTTCTTGTTAGTAGCCTTGATACGGGATTTAAAATGTAATGATGAGAATTATCGCTTCTCTCATTTGACCTCATTCCTCTGTCTCTTGCACTAAAGTCTGCTGTGGTGCATCTGATTCAGCTCAGAATGTAATTATCAAGCCCTTAATGAGCTCGGTCAGAAAGCAGAATATTTCCGAAGCATCTAGTGTCTTCCAGTTGGGATATTTTCATGTTTGCATGTATAATGTTTAGATCATTATTTTGGTCAATGAAACGGACCAATGTTAGCTAGTTCCTGAGGAAATGTAATTTAGTATGTAATATTTTTTAAATCTGATTTCTTTTAGATTATTTTCTCTTTGGATCATTTGATTTAATCCGATTTCTAAGTAGAATCATTTAAAGAAGAAGACCAAAGGAACAATGTTAATGTACAGAATAATCATCAAAACGTAGACAACTTGTACGGTAATTCTTTTCCCCCCCAAATAGTAACCCAAGGTTTCCCCTGACTGTCCTATCTTCGGCTAGCTATTTGTTTAGGTCACAGACCCTTTACTGCGTACTACTAACAGGCAGCAGTGATGAAGGGCTCTACTAAAAGTTATCTCAGTGGTAGTGATGGTATTATTCAATTGGTGTTATTATTTAATTCAATTTCCAGGTAGTACATTACTGCACAACTATGCCCAGAGCAGTTTGGATTTTGGAAACATCTTGGTTTGAGTATCATTTTGAGGTCAATGCTTTGAATTAAAATCATTTTCATTTCATTATGAAGAATTAACATCTCTGATAATAGTATCAGGTTAGCTAAACATCTTGGATGGTAAATTTGTTAAGCTTTCTGTATGTTCTGATAATATTTTAGGTAACATTTTAAAACTATTATTATTATTATTATTATTATTATTATTATTATTATTATTATTATTATTATTATTATTATTGTCACGAAATGGAGTTTGAGACGGATGCAATTGCATTTAAGAGCTTTAATGAAGATTATAATGTCCAGAGGGCAGGGCAAAAGACATACACAAAGACAGGCAGTGGTCAGGCAAACAGGCTAGAGCAGGTAAGGCAGAAATCAAGGTCGAAGGAGTAAACTAAGTCAAAAACCAGTCTAACAAACACTAGATTAAGGCTTGGTACATGACACGAAACGCTCAACTGAGTGTATTACTTTGCAAAGACATTGTGTATCTGAGTCTCGTTTATGTGTGGTGTGATTGTGAGTGTAATTGGGAACAGGTGTCTGTTATTAGTCCTCAGGAGAAGGTGACCGTGTCTGTGTGTAGTTAGGGGAGATGTAGTCGTTGGCCATGTTTGTAGTTTGCTGTGCATTCTGGAAAATGGAGTCATGAGTTTGCCATGACATGACAATTATGTTATGCAAGGAATAAAACATGATGGGGTGTGTCGTTATAGGAAAATAATCAATGATCGGGTGGTGTGATGCGACCCAATGCAGAGCAGAGTTATTGGTACTACCCACATGCTGGCGTGTTTTATTGCTCTTTATACAGTACCACAGCAATATGGCAAGGATTATTTAATTGATTAAAGAATCCATTATGTCCATTTACACTTTCGTTTAATGTGGGATTTCTGCCAAACACGTCTGATACGGTTAGGTAAAAGCAGCTATAAACAGTCTTTCACTTTCTCTTGAAGTTAATTAGATGCAGCTTGTTGTTGAGAAAAGGAACTATTTTACTTTCGGTACCAAACTCTGACACTGGAGACTTCTTACATTAAATAACTGTTAAATAAATGCTAAATGCAAAAAAAAAAACCTTCACAATATCACTTATTATATATGCATTTTCTTTGGTCAATTCCAGCACATTATTTAATTCTGTTTATTATTATTATTATTATTTTTTTTTTAATTATTATTATTATAATTACAGTCCAGTGAATCCAGGTGTTGGTGTTACACGTGAGTTAATTCTCAGAATGTCTGAATATGACCCATCAGAACACCCTATTTTCTTTTCAATGACACACTTGTTTCGAAACGTGAATAGAGAAAGCTGTTGAAAACTAAATTCATCAGGTCAGTGTGTTCATGTGTATATGTGGTGTAGTAGTAGATATGTGTGGATGTGGGCAGGTTCACTGTTCCTGGTTCTGTCGTAAGCTCTGAAAATGGCAACATTACAGAGAAGTGAGAGACATGGTGAGGAACTGGTCATGTGGTTTGACTGCTTCGCTCTCTCCAGGCTTATATCAGTACTGACTTCCTTTCATGATAAAGCACTGTTCCCTTCTTTTGTACATAGATAGAGGAAGTCTGTACCTATGCTTCTACAGTAAACGTAAGGCAAAGCAAATTGTATACAAGGCCATTCAAAGTGCATTACCAAGTTATGTATAATTAATTTATGTACACATAAGAATAAATGGTAAATTAAGCAGTATATTTAGAGAAATAGAAGCGGATTAGGAAAGGAAAACAGTACAAAAGTAGTAATGATGTACAGTGCCCTCCACTAATATAGGCACCCCTGGTAAATATGAGGAAAGAATGCTGGGTAAAATTGGACACCTCTGGGTTAGCATGTTTGCCTTGCACTTCCAGGGTTGAGGGTTCAACTCCCACCTCCGCCCTGTGTGTGTGGGGTTTCCTCCCCAAAGTCTATCAAAAAACATGCGCGGGGCTGATTGGGATTTCCAATTGAGTCCCTTGGCATATGTTCCAGCCTCCCCATAACCCTGCGTAGGATAAGCGGTACAGAAAATGGACGGATGCATTTGATGCATGAAAACTTAATCCTGCTTACTACTGGTTAGCCTAAACAATCGAAATTTGGTGCTTCTATTTTAAACAAACTGCACATGTAGAAAGTGGATATTAACTTTATTCTAAAATTATTCCTCAAAAACTAGAATTGACCCTCATGTCTAATTACCACAAAGGTCAGAATTTTTATTTTCTTTTTTCCTAACAAATAATAGACATCTGTCTCTCTTAAAATATTTCTTCATGTGCTCACTATAAGCAACATGGTTCTGTTGTTTGAATCTGACAAATAAACCATTTTGTAAAATATCATGGAGAATCTGTATTTACACAGTTAAGTTTTAGATAATCATCTATACCAATATCTGCATAACTTCCATAATTCTCAACTTTAAACTTAGGCAGAGAATGACGCCAAGCTGTGTTAAGGAAAAAATCTGGTTTCCAGGATGACCGCCCTCATGTTACAACATTCAGCTGCACTCTAACCTGTTGTTCATTTTTCTAGATTAAGTCATACTGTGTGCTGAAGCACATCAGCAAGTGTGTGTGTGGGTGAAATTACTGGAAGAACTGAATGTGGTCTGAGCCTCTGAGGCAAATATTTACAGAATAGGTTTTAGTTCAGATAGACTTCCTTTATTTGATATCAACATTAGTCTTATTGCTCCACTGCTAAATGAAATAAGTAAAGTCAAAGGGAGAACATGGCATGACCCTTACAATAAAATAAATGGTTCAATTTGATTTCTTGACAAACTGCTATGTTAGAAGACCAATGATCGGCTTTATAGCTTGTTTTGACCACTTACTTTTGTGCTGCAGGTTTTAAAATGTACAAAAGATGTCGATTGGATCACAGGAGTCAGTAGCATTGAGAAAAAAATTTTAATCATATATTCATTGCAATAACCTATAGGCCCTCTGATGTTATGCGTTGTCTCCCTCTGCCGCTGGGGGGGTTCGAGCTGTGTTGCACAAGCATGTTATGTCTCTATAGCAACAGGGTTGGCCAACATCCGTTTTGCAGTTTCACTATTAAAAATCCTGCAGATGTCTGTAATATTCTGACTCATTTTAGAAGGAATGCATTCATATATATATATATATATATATATATATATATATATATATATATATATATATATATATATAGATAGATAGATAGATAGATAGATAGATAGATAGATAGACAAGAAACCAAATTACAAATTCAGTGTGTTTGCCGAGCCATTAATATAGAAACAAAGAAAGTGTTTTACAGGTTTTTTACAGGTTAAAATTTTTTTACAGATTAGGTGGAGGGTAATGTGGTTCCTAAAGCAACATATATATGTATTGTTCTTAAATATTAATATAATAAATTGTTTTATATGGTTATTCACTGGGGGTTAACGTAACACAGTGCAGTTGATTATATACATGTCAAATAACATTGTTCTGTGCAGTAATTGCAAGTTAATGATGCTCATAAAAAGTAAACCAAGTCTTCATTAGGAGGGCATCGCCTTACTCGGTTTATTTGATCACATTTTATGTAAGGAATAACACATGACAGGCCATGCACTGTGGGGTTAGTGACACAATTTCATGCCACATCAAATTTTAGTGAGAAGTCATAAAGAGTTTAGAAAATAATGAATAAAAATCAACAAAATACTTTACAGTGTAATGTGTAGCTCTTGCCTTACAGTATATTAAACCAGAAATCAGTCACAGTAAGATCTGTAAATGACAACTAAAAAGCTGTACATCTGTCATTTTAGGAGAAAAAAGTGTGGGTAATGCAATACATATTGGGCAGAGCACTATGCTCATGTTCACACTGCAAGCTTACGTGCTCACATTTATTTTCTTTCTGACTGTGTTTAATAACATTGAAATTAATAACATTGTCTTTTTAACGTGGCATGTTGCGGATAAAGGTCTGAACAAGTTAGGCTTCTGAATTGACTCGCATACCCGGCATCAATGCCATCCACCTGTCACTGACCTATCTGGAGAAAAAAACGACATTTGCATGAGGATGCTATTCATAGACGTCAGTTCAGTGTCCAGCACAATCAGTCCACAGTAATTTATAGGAAAGCTGAGCCTGCTGGACTTGAGCCCCTCCCTCTACAACTGGTTCACTAAGAGTACCATCAATCAAAAAACCCTGTTATCAAGATTAGTACAGTACGAAAGAAAAACACAAGACAAGGATGTTTAATTATGTTTTTGGATTGTTTACACTGCTGACTCATGACTGTGCTGTACAACTCAAATCACATCAAGTACACTGATGACACAGGGAGGAGGTGGAGCAGCTTAGAGCTCTCAGTGTCAATGTTGACTTCAGGAGGATCTGTATGATCTCATAATGATCAATCTGTGAGAAACCCTTTTATCTGCTGATACTTTATCTTCTGATAAAGTACTGAAAGTACTTTTTTTAATGTACTTTCTCTTGATCTTGCTGCTACACTTGACTTTAGTCTCCTGTACAGTTTACAGACAGTTATTTTCACAGATTTTTCTTATGCAACACTGTTGTGTGTACCTTCTTGTAGTCACCGAACACATGTCATGTAGTTGCACTTTATGTAGACCTGTGTACCATCCTGCTGGGTTATGTGCTGTAATGAAACAACATTTGGTGTTAATTATACTATAAGCGTGATACAGACCAATGAGGAAAATCCACTTGTCAGTTGCAATCAAAATGATTAAAACCCCATTGCAAATCAGGTTTATTGTAAAAATATAAGATTTTCATCTGTTTCCAACGAGCAAATCAAACAAAAGCAATTGAATAGTACCAAATTCAACTGAAAATACATTATAATGATTTCTCCAGTTTCATAATTATTCAACCCCATCATGACAAGCATCTTTAGTACATAGTAGAGCACGCTTTTGCTGTTATGACCTGCTGCAAACGAGATGCATAGCCAGACACTGATTTTTCTTATGCAACTCTGTTGTGTTGTCTTGTGCCATTATGGTCCTGTTTATTTAATGTATCTTGTTGTAGTCACCTAACACATGTCATGTAGTCGCACTTTATATAGTCCTGTATACTATGCTGCTTTAGATATTATGTGTTGCAATGAAAAAACATTTGGGTTTGCTGTACTATAGGGGTGATACAGAGGAATGACAAAAATCCACTTGTCTTGTGAATGGCAAGTTTGTTAGAGAATGCAGTATGTTAACATACAGTGCCCTCTTGTGACATTTCATGAAACGACATTGGTAAATCAACACATTTTATTAGGTTAAAATACCTGGGACTGCTGCACCACCATGCTGCCCTAGCTCGTTACTTAAAAATGGTTTCAAATAATGTACCAAATAATTGTTCTTCAAAAAAAATTCTTACTTGGACATTATTTGAGGATGTTTCCTTCATAAACTGACATGCTGAATTATGTACGTTCATTAGAGTCACAAGTCTGTGATGCACAGCTTTAATTGAAAAGCATCCATAACAACTTATCAACTGTCCTATTTATGGCTTAAAATTTTTTGCATTGCTATTAATTATGATAATTTACATTCGCCGTACACTTTATTAGGAACACCAGTACACTTGCACATTTGTCAGGTCAAGTGAGTTTTTATTGTCATTCCTCTATATTGCCTGTATACATAATACATAATTCCTCTATATAGTCTGTATACATAATACTTAATTCCTCTAGATAGCCTGTATACATAATACATAATTCCTCTATATAGTCTGTATACATATAAAATAAAATTCTTTCTCCGGGACCATGGTAAAACACATGACAGTATGCAAGACTACATAAAGTGCAAATACACAACAGTGTGAGATGAGTGCAGGACAATAAAAACACAGAACAGAACAATAAATACACAGATCATGGGCTGTAATCTGTAATCTATTGGAAGGGTAGCAGCAATATGTTTATTGCTCCATAAAGTGTCTTATGCAGCTTTGTACAGTGCGGTATGCAGTGGTACTAAGTCATACTGGGTTAGGAGTTTGACAAGCCCATGGCAGCATTTGGAGACATCAGGGTGTTGAGTAATCTGACTGCCTCAGGGAGAAAACTGTTGAGGAGTCTGTGGTGGTGGCACTGATGCTCCTGTACCTTCTCCCAGATGACAGAAGGATGAAGAGTCCATGAGGACTGTGAGAGGGGACGCCCGAAATGCTGATGGCTCTGCGGATGCAGCAGCTGTTGTATAAGGTGTCGATAGTGGGTAGTGAGACCCCGATGATCTTTTCAGCTGTTCTCACAATCCGCTGTAGGGTGTTGTGTTCGGAGACTGTGCACTCTCCTTAACACATGGTGAGACAGCTGGTCAGGATTCTTTCATATTGTCCCTCTATAGAAGGTTGTGAGTATGGGAGGTGGGAGTTTGGCTCTACGTAGGACGTGGAGGCTCTGCTGGGCCTCTGCTGGGCCTACAAGGCAGGTGGTGTTGAGAGTCCAGGAGGTGTACTGTTGTTCCTAATAAAGTGGACAGTGAATGTATATAGTCTATTGAAGAAATAAAAAATACAATTCAATTCAACCTCAATTTAGACCCCTAATGAGCACGCCAAGGAAACACAGAGGGAAAATAATGAATCAATGCTGATAGGAGCCAAAAGGGAGTCAAAAAGGAAACCATCCTCGTCTGGGTGACACCAGGCAGTTGGATTATAAACCAAACAGTAATTAAGTTTGTTGAAAGCATATTCAGTATGAGCATATAGTGAATAAGAGTCCTGAGATGAGCATAGGACAGTCTGTAAGATAACAGCAGCAGTTCTTAGGTACAAATCTACAATGCAAGTGTGAAACTTGGGCATAAACATTTTAGGAAGGTGCAAATATTTAGGCTATCCATGTGGGACCATGGGCGAACGGTGGCTTAGTAGTTAGCACGTTCGATTCCCGCCGCAGCCCTGTGTGCGTGCGCAGATTGCATGTTCTCCCGGTGCTGCAAGGGTTTTCTCCGTGTACTCCTGTTTCCTCCCCAGTCCAAAAGACAAGCACGATTGGCTGATTGGCATGTCCAAAGTGTCCATAGTGTATGAATGGGTGTGTAAGCGTATATGAGGATGTGCCCTGCGATGGACTGGCACCCCGTCCAGGGTGTACCCCGGCTTGGGCCCCATGCTCCCTAGGATAGGCTCCAGGTTCCCTGCGACCAAGTAGGATAAGCAGTATAGAGAATGGATGGATGCATGGATGGATGGATGTAGGACTATTCACATCGAGTACAAAGCAATTCACAAGTGTAGAAGCTCCAAGCTGAACTAGAGCATCATGATGAATGAGGCAGATCCAGAGGGCCAGGAGATCCACAGAAGTACTGGTGTCAGGATCACGCACCGGCATCAGGGCACATAAAAATGATAGTAATCAATTCTAAATAAAGGAAAGGAGTCTTTAAAAACAATAATATTACTATTAAGAAAGAAGAAAAATGAAGAACACGTGTTCCTGTCGGTTTGGCTTTCCATTCCAGTTCAATGGAAAGATAATTGTTTGCTTAAGCATTAAGCTGGGCAGGTGCTGGGGCTGGCTGTAGGAAAGCAGCAGGCTGAGCACTTCAGGATTATTTTCCTGCCTCCAGCGTGGAACTGTAGCGAGGAAACTTTTATGTTTAACTGTACACCAGATATTTTGTTTAGGCACTGAACAATAGAGATTCAGCTCCCGTGACTTTAAGTGTGACATGTGTAACGTTCACGATGAAAACATGAAACTGACTGACCACGAACCCCGCCTATTCAGGACGTTTGTTTTGGATCATATTCCTGAGTAAAATGTCCCTGTAAATTTCGGATATTTCGAGAACATTACAAAAGGCTACCGATGAATGTCGATCAGAGGCTTTTAACAGCCTACAACCGAGGAGAAAACGGAGCTGAGCGCCGCTAGCCGCTCAGGGGGGAAATCGGTCATTTATTGATGTTTATACAAATATATCTGGCGCAGGAATGGAGGACGGGTTGGCGTCGGAAGACGATATCTGTAAGTAAGCATATTTTATTTCATTTTTGAAACATTGTAACAATCGCTTAATAGAGAATCGCTGTAATGTGTCCGTATGTAATTCTTCTAAATGTTATTGTTTCCTCCGTTAAGCTTCTGTAGGTTACTGCTGTACTTCACAATACAGTCCAGCAGTAACCTACAGGAGCTTTAACGGGGGGAACAATAACATTTAGAAGAATCAAATGGTACAATTAAAAACTTGCTTTGAATGGTTCATGTATTAATGAGAACCATTTCTACTTTTAAGAACCCTATGAAAGATATAAACATTTTTTTATTGTCTTAAATGATTTTTGCACTACAAACTGTTTCTCTAAAATAAAATTAAAAAATAATAATTATATTTTAATATGATTATTATTATCATTTAAAAAAAAGTTTAACATTTAGAACTAAAAATCTTCTTTAGGGAACCCTTCAAGGTGAGGTGTGTATATATGTATATATACACGTGTGTGTGGGTGTGGGTGTGGGTGTGTGTATAGAAACAAAGAGCCTAGGGTTTTCCTATTAGACAGTGTTAAAACCTCCTTCAGGAAGGAATCTTATAATACACAAGGCTAAAATCCAATTGTTCAGTAGCTATTTTTGAAACATAGCTGTCCTGTAACCTTTGACTACTACTGTGCTGAAAAAAAACCCATTAGAACCCCTCATAGGAATTGTAATGGTTTTAATGGTTATAATGGGTACTGGTTTTAATACAAGCTGTAATGGTCACTACTGGTAATTTGTTGCCTGCTATTGGTGGCATGTTATGTCTAGTGGATGCAATGATGGTAATGGTGATGATTTTAATGATTAGCTGATGGTTTGTAATGTTATTTGTAGTGGAAGCCATTATAGTTTCTGTATTGGGTTTTTTTTTCAGTAGGGTAGATGCTTGATACAAAATGTGTTGCAGTAATAAAAGATACAATGGGTTCTGAAGGGGTTTTATTTGTAATCTTTTCCTCCGAGAACCGTCAACTGTGTAGGGTTTAGGGACAAACTGAAGAACATTTAATGAGTGTAGACTGCATCATCAATTTCTAACAAACTACTTATCCCATGACTGGAAAATAGCATTACATATCGAATTGTATTCATATAATAATGGTTCAATAAAATGAGACAGCCTGCATTCATGCTATAGCACTGTTATATCATTAATAGGGTCATTTGACATAGTTAATTGTCCTTATTGTTAGAGGTCTACACGATACATAGTTTGTTAGATGCAAACACTAGGTTATTTTGTATTTATGATATTGATTAGGAGTGTAACAAAACATTCACAAGTTGATTTGATTCGATTCACAAAACTGCATTCACCATTCGATTCAATTCTATTTCTCAGAAAATTTGAAAAAGTTGAAATGAAGAAAATGGCTGACTTTTTTATTTCTATTTAATAAACATGTAAATAAAATGTAATGCAGGTTCACCAATTCTTATAAAGTAATAAAGAAATTCATAAATTCTCCCCAAAATCTTTTATTGGATAAACAAAGTGTCTGAACTGGGAACCTGGGTCTGACCGTAGCAGAAATAGAGCTCCAAAGTTGGCTAAAACGCCAGATTTCTTCCAAACAACTTGTGGTGATGTAAGTGACTTCGAATTGTAGTTTTGGAGACTTTCTGACCCCAAGACACAACTAACTTCTGCAATACTCCAGCTGTGATCCATGGAGATTTTATGGCCAATCGAACTATCCTCTTCAAAGTGCGTTGAGACACTATAGACGCACGTCCAATTCCAGGTTGATTCATAACATTTCCAGTTGACTGGAACTTCTTAATTATTGCCCTGAAGGTGGAAATGGACATGGTCAATGCTTTTGCTATTTTCTTATAGCCACTTCCCATTCTGTGAAGCTCAACAACCTTTGTCCACACATCACCGCTATATTGCTTGTTCTTACCTATTGTTATGAATGACTAAGGGAATTTGGCCTATGTGTGACCTCATATCTATACCCCTGTGAAACAGGAAGTCATGGTCAGACAATTTCCTGTTCCTTGTCACCCAGGTGTAACTAAAGAAATGTAAAATATAAATGGGAATATACTTCAAATATATATTTTTGTTTAAACCCGTTTTGTGTTTGCAATTGCTTGATATACATGAGAGCAGAGTATTTTTGTGTTGTTGTTTTTTGCAAAAGATCAAAAGATAATAAATAATAAAGACAATTCTTCACAGCCTGCTTTGCTCATATTTACCAAGGGTTCCAGTATTAGTCAAGGGCACTGTATTTGTATTTTGCATGTATAGTAGAGGACCTTAGTGAATTCTGAGATATACTTGAAATGCAAAAAAAATCCAAGAATGCTGAAGGAATGCTAGACTTGCAGGGACTAACCATTGTGAATTGTTTTTGCAGTGGTGCAGTCAGAGAAGGTCTTTCACAATGCTGCAAAACAGAATGATACGGGAAAGATGCTGATGCTTATTAGGAAAGGGGTAGACATCAAAGCTAAAAATAAAGTAAGTCTCTTGCAACCAAAAGAGCTGTACTGACATGTAGTTTTATTGTCATACTTAAACCATGGACACAGTATAGTTTTATACAGAATAACTACTCTAATAAAAAAAGAAAGGCCAAGTCAGTATTACACCATTTGAAGTCACTGGACCTTCAGCTGTACGCAGAAACAAGAGGAAGCCTGTTCACCGGAAGTTAACTTGCACTCCAGATATTCTCTTTGGAATGCTTTGTTTTGATTCCTTATGCTCCATGGCAACGGAAACCCCCTCTTTTCTGCTCTTATCACAGGATATGACTTCACGTCAGACAGTAAAGTAAAACCACACCTCTGTGAATATCACTGGAATTTTCTTGTCGGTCTGATGTATTACAGTTTGTCTTCATGAATGTCACCATCTTGAATGTTTTCTTAACAGTTCATCCCTAGGTCAATGTTTGAGTATCACTGAAACGTGTTAATAGAACATTTTTGCATTTTCACCAGTGTCATTTCCTTATTTGCAGGTAGACAGGAAGGCAATGCACTGGGCTGCAGGTGCTGGTAGTGAAGATGCTTTGCGTCTGCTGCTGGAGCATGACACTGTGCTGGATGATGCAGACAGTGTATGTATGATAACTTTTGTGGAAAAACTTATTTAAGTAGATTTTGAATGACAAGAAGACAATAATTTTTTTTTACTGATTAGGGCAGATCTAAAATCTGTACAGGCATGATCTTATATTCTGCACAGCTAATTCACATCCCTCTGTCTGAGACTCCCAGGCTGCTATGTCACTGAAGCAGAACTAAAGAAAATAGTACCAGCAGAAGAGTGTTTACTCTCTTCATTAATGACGTCTCGCAGGAAAGCACAATTTTGATCTCTGTGTGAGAGGAACAAGAAACACCAGTCATGTGAATAGTGAGGTTAAATATTACGCAAGATTTGCATAAGCTCTCAACCTTCTGCTTTGCACAGGAACAATTCTGGCGAGTTACATACCGGAAAAGGAAAGTCACCAGATCTCAACCCAACTGAACACCTATTAGAGATCTGGAGCGATGTATTAAACACCACATAATGGTATTTTATTTTAGGAAGAATGGTGTTCATCCCTCCAGCACAGTTCCAGAGACTTGTAGAATCTGTACTAATATACAGTATTTGTAGTAGCTCAGGACCTCACTAACACCTGATGTTGTTGTTGGATTTTTTTCTTTAATCTGTCACCCCTCCATATAAAGAGCCTCGCAGGAAACATCATAGAATGGCTGAACATGCCCGGGGGAGCCAAATAAGGCTGTCGTTCCTTCTCAGAGAGAGTAATGAATGAATGCTCACTTGGATTCACAATGAATTCACAATCTTTTCATATCAGGGCGCCATTCTTTAATTCGTTATCTAATAGTTTGGTGACCAACATGTAGGAGATAATTATTTTACTATGTTTGAACTAAGAACACAAAGCTCAGCATAGTTGACCTTCTGATGAATATTCCATCAGCGATGTGCTTAGGCACCTGCAACATATAACAGAAAACAACAATTATTATTAAAGTATTATTATTATTATTATTATTATTATTATTATTATTATTATTATTTCCTATTATACAAAATCCAACAAGATGCATAACCAACTGTCATAACATTATTCTCTGTGATATCTACCTGATACACTTATACTCAGCCCATTCAACATCGCCATCGGATCATTACTGGTTAGATGCTATTTGGGAGCTGGAGCATTCTCAGCACAGCAGTAACACTGATATGGTAGTAACCTGTGTGCAGCATGTGTGGTAATGGTATGAGTATAATAGACACATGTATCAGACACACTATAAACTTCTGTTACCTTAACTTGCTCATTTGCATCTTTCTGTTGCATGCCTCTACAAACTGTGTGTGTTTGTTTTCCAGTTTGGCATGACTGCACTGCTGTTGGCGGCATGGTTCGGTCACCTCAAAATATTGCAGATGCTTGTCTCGTCTGGTGCAAAACTCAGCTGTGAAAACAAAGTAAGGCACACACTGTGATCTGATGGTGGGGTGGGTGTGAGGATGGTGGGGGCTGAACTTGTGCAAAATAGACCATTTTACCCACTTAAAGGAAAGTTTCACCAAGTATGTTTATATTGAAATATTTGTGATGTGTTTAGTGATTCTAGTGATAATTTGTGGGTTGGTACTGAGTATCTGTTATTCCCATTTGTCTGTTGCATGCAGTTGTATTCAGAGTAAAGGAGGACATTGGTAGAGCAGCTACAATGGCGTTTTGTAGGAGAAAATTTAACATAACTGATAATTGTCAGATTTTGCTCTGAGCACCTAAAAAAACAAAAGCTTCTTTTCTCACTCACCATTTTCAGTGACATTTGATATCGTGTTAATGAGACATAATGCTTTTAGCACATGCATGAACACACCCATGATTACTCAGAATGGGACTGTTACTTAGCTTATAAGTTGGACCAGTTTTATTAGGTCAAGGATGTAAATACTCAGCTTCAGGTATAAAAGGACTGGAGTTGGAAGTCAGTGAACTAATATGAATATTTTTTAGAAGAATCTGAAATGAAACTTCTATTCATTGACTGATGCAATCCTGTTCCTCAGAATGGGCTGAATCTTCTGCACTGTGCTGCCCAGCGAGGTCACATTCATATTCTGGAGTACATCATGGAGGATCTGGAGGATGTAGGACTTGACAGAGTTGATAAGGTGATGATGCACATTATAAAATTGCACTGGAGAAATCATTATAAATTGCATATTCAGTTGAATTTGGGGAAACCACTTGAAGCATTCATTGTGTTGAACTATTTCAATCGCTTTCTTTTGATTTGTTCATTGCAAGCAGCTGAAAGTCTGGACATTTTGACAATAAACCTGATTTGCAGTGGGGGTTGAATAATTTTGATTGCAACTGTACTATATCGTTTTCCCATGTGACTGTGCAGTTATCATATACTCTGGATATTTTTTTATGTTGAACTAAAAATGCATGGGTACCCTCCTACAGCCATTGTAATGTTGCATCAAAGCATATGCATTTACGCACATGCAGGTTCAACATAAAAATTTCAGAATGGAACAGCATCCACCCAAAAGTAGTTCCCACTGTCTTTTAATACCAATCACTTAATGTGCAATGAACCAGTTAAATGTAAGGAATTAAACACAACTGGCATGCTGTTATATGAAAATAATCAGTGAAGGGGTTGTGTGGTGCCATTATCACCATGAATTTTCTAATAAACTAAGTCCTTTATTCATGAAGTCCTTTTTATATATATTCATTTGCGAAACATAACAAATGTACTGTATATTGATTAAGGAATGGCAGTGCCCTATATTTATAGAAATGCTTAATGTTGTGTAACATCGGAGTTAGTTTCTGTTTTCGCTTTCATTATGGCAGCTATAATCAGTCATTCCCTCACTAGACTCTTCAGACTGTTTTTTTCTCTCTCTTGAAGTTAATAAAACAAAGGTAGTTGTCATGTTACCAAAAAACCTCAAACCCTCCATCCTTACGATTCTCCTATGGTGGAAACCTTTACAGCTTCATCTCCTTACAGAAAAATTCACCCTATCATCAATTACACACCTATTTTAAAACCTGTTCATGTAAAGATCCCTACTATACTGTCAGACGGTTGTAGACGGGAACGGAGGCAGGTGCAGTTCAACTTCTTTATTAAACATAAATATGAAAACTCAAATCAAAACGTAGCATAAACAAACCAGGAGCAAACGTGGCAGAGACAAATTAGGAAACCGCTACAACACATAATACGAACCGAACTGCTAGAATCCCTAGCATTAAGCTAACTAATACCGAGCAACGTGCGTCGTTGCTCGGGAGCTTAAATACCCGGCGTACTCAAACTAAAACCGATTAACTGAAACAACCAACACCGGTGTCAAATCAGGAAACAAAACAAGGGTCACGTGGTTAGTCCGATGGCCGAAACCCCGTGTCACAGCGCCCTCTGCTGGCCGCATTGTGACATATACAAGTTGTTACTATAAAAACGACAACGAATTAGAGCGAGTACATTGATTTAGACCTGCGAGTTTCCTTGCAGTAAAACTACTGGCCGAGCTGCTGCTATAGAAATGTAATCAACACCTTCTGATCAATCAAAATCAACAATTCAGCAGCATGGGGGAAAATTCTATATAACATATGCACCATATGGGTGGAAGAGCTTGTATGGTTTTGAAGTATAAGCTTCATAAGAGTAGACAAATAGGTTCTCTTCTTCTAGAAAGATAAACAGAGTAATGATTGCATAAACCTTATTGTAGAAATCTAGTTAAATGTTAGACACAAGGTTTTGTTGACTCAATTGACTAAAGTACTTGTCACCTCTTAAAAATATCGGCTAAATGTGGTATTTGGACCTTTGTACCCACTAAAATGTCTTATGTATAGCACAGTAATGATGTGATGGTAAAACGTAGTGATACTCCAGGTTTGGAATATGACTTTTCATAGTTGATTACAAAAATAGGTTCAAATTAATATAAGCTACTATTGACAAGCGTACTACTATAAACTTTTAAACTGATATGTAACGGTGTAATTATACGGTAGATTGGATAATATAGCCTATTAACACAATATCATGGCTTTCTGAGTTAACAGTTGGCAGTGATGTAATTCTGAAGTTTATTAGGAATTGATGCATGCTGTCCTATCTACCCTGTCTCCCACTTTTCCTGTGTGTCAGTCAGGTAAGACAGCATTTCACTTGGCAGCAGAACATGGACAGTTGGAGGTGACGGAGTATCTTATTGGCATGGGCTGTGCTCACGACCTCAAGGACGAGGTAAGACACGGCAGGAGGCGTGGAATATTTCATTTCAATATCGCTCTGCTAATTAAACCCCTTCTGGGTACTGGAAGACAGAGCAAATGAGAAAGTAAGCATTAACAGCATGCTTCCAATAGTCACGTCTGATGAGTCAATTTCTTAATAGTTCATGTTTACCCCAAATGTAGTCAGTCAACTAAGACATGTCTGGTTTCTAAAGTTTGTTTCCAAGTTTTACACTGGAGCTATATAGACAGTTTAATAAAATAGTATCTGTCTGTACTAATATCAATAGATGTGTAAATATACAAGTCAAATTAGAACTACTGTGGATATAAAAAGTCTGCACACCACTATTCATATTACAGGTTTTTGTAATGGTAAATGGTCTGCACTTATATAGTGCTTTTATCTAAAGCACTTTACACTGTGTCTCATTCACACACATACATTCACCAATGGTAGCAGAGCTGCATTGCAAGGCCCTAACTTGGCATCGGGAGCAACTTGGGGTTCAGTGTCTTGCCCATGGACACTTCGGTATGTGGAGTCATGTTGGCTGGGAATCGAACCACCAACCCTACAATTAGTGGACAATGCACTCTACCACCTGAGCCACAGCCACCCAATGTAATTTTGTGATTTAAAAAAAATTAGACCAAGATACATTATGTCAGATCTTTTCACATCACACCTTTAATGTGATATAGCAACCAACAGATTTTAAGAAAAATAAAAAACTTACAATAACATTGTTGCATACCCTTTCATAATAGATCATGTAACTGTGCTCAAAATTAACCAATTACTTTCAAACTCATATTCCAAAGTAATTATCATACAGTCATCATACTGTCATCAGTGAAGTCATTCTGGTCAACCCCAAATAAAGATCAGTTTCTGTAGGACTTTCATGACATTGTATTGGTTTCATCCGACTGCTGAAGCCATGCTCCACCCAGAGCTCACAAAGCATGTATGAGATCTCTTGTGGAAAGGTATCGCTACGGAGAGGGATATAAAACATTTCCAAAACCAGGAACACAGGGAAGGCCATCATCTACAAGTAGAGAAAATGGAGCACCACAGTGACATCACCAAGAACAGGACGTCCCTATAAATTAGACGAAAGGACAAGAAGAAAACTCGTCACTTATACATATACACCCTTTCCTGATCCATATCTTCCGACAATGAGATCCTACACATGGCATTGTACGCTCTTTGCCTATCATGGCTTCAGCAGTTGGTTAGAAATCCTTCAGAAACAGCTGATCTTTATTTGGAGTTGAATAGAATAACTTCATTAATGACAGGTGTAAGATTTTTTTTTAGTTCATTTTGTAATTAAATAACATCAGTTTGAATGTGATTGTGTAACGTTACGTAGACAGGAGGCGGATGCAGGTACAGATCAAAGTCTTTATTAAACTTAAAACACAAAACCAAAATAAACACGGTCTTCACAGGCAAACTTGAATCGGGAAACGTGGCATAACAATATCCTTCATGGCATGAAGACAAACGACACGACCGCTACAAATACTACAACTAATAATACTGAGCGAAGTGCTCAGTCACCCAGGCGTTTAAATAATGAACATGATGAACACAAAGCATGGACACCTGTGACAAATCAAAGTATTAAAGCTAACGCTCAACCCGGAAACGAGCGAACCATAACAATGTCATGTGACTCATCCGGAGTCGAGCCACAGTGCCATCTGCTGGCCGTATCATTACAGATCGGTTCATTCTGAGCACAGTCACATGATCCATTATAAAAGGGTGTGCACACTTATGCAACTATGTTATATTAAGTTTTTACTTTTTGTTTCTAAAACATTTCTATTTGTTTTTCACTTGAATTTTTCTTGGTTGTTATATCACATTAAAGATGGAAATGATGTGACATGATTTATCTTGGTTTCTTTTTTTGTTATTTAAAAAAAAGTTTTAACAGGGGTGTGAAAACGTTTTATATTCACTGTATATAATCACTTCTAACACATCTTTTAGACGTCAAACTTTGGGACACACCTAGCTGAGCCTGATATTTGTGTGTATTGAAATCTAACTATGCACTATGGAATTATAAAATTCTGGTTTCAGTATGGCTGTTTATTCTGGTTATATCAGTGATGGATTTTTGGGCAGTGGTGGCTCAGTGGTTAAAGGCACTGGGTTACTGTTCAGGAGGTCAGGAGTTCAAGCCCTAGCATTGCCACTACCACTGTTAGGCCCTTGGGCAAGGTCCTTAAGCCTCAATTGCTCAGATGTATAAATGAAGAAATGTAACTTTCTCTGTATAAGGGCATCTACCAAAATGACGTAAATGGATTTTTGTCCCTTTTTATAGATAAAAGCATGTCATAATGTCACATTTATTCTAATGTGAGTGCTAATTTTCACGTGTTAACAACATGGTGGCATCCCAAATCCCCATAAAGCAGCTGGTTCATTATTAGTTGCAGTGCTAACATGAGAGTACCCTTGATACAGTTCTGCTGTGTGTGCAGGAGGAGAACACTGCACTTCATCTGGCAGCGAAACATGGCCATGCTGAGGTGCTCAAGAAGATTCTGGAAACAGGGGAGAACATCAATGAGAGGAACATTGTAAGCAAGAATTTTCTTTGACAGCTCACGTTTTAGAAAAGGCTGCTTCATGATTTTATTTACCATGGTATAAATATTTGAAATGTTTCTTTCTGTCAGGATGGTCTGACTGCTTTACACTTCTCTGTGGATGGAGGGCATTATGATTGTGTCCGGCTGCTGCTTGAGGCTCACTGCAACGTCAATGAACTCACAAATGTACGTAAAATACATACAACCCCAATTGCAAAAAAAGTTGGGACGCTGTGTAAAATGTAAATAAAAACGGAATGCAATGATTCGCAAATCTCATATCCATATACTCTTTTTATACGCAATTATGTTATTTACCTGTTGCCAATTAACTTAATTAGTTACAAAATGTTCCTCCAGCTGTTTCTTTTTAGTGACACTCACTTTTCCAGCCTTTTGTTGCTTTTGTCCCAAATATTTTGAGACGTGTTGTAGCCATCAAATTCAAAATGACCTTATTTTTTCCTTATAATGGTACATTTCCTCAGTTTATACATTTGATATGTTTTCTATGCTCTGTTGGGAATAACATATGGGTTTATGGGTCAAGCCACACTCCTCTGATTTCATTGTAGACTGTATATTGAGTACTTTTCAGTCCTTTGATAATTTTTTTTCTTTTGTCTGAGTCGATTAGTTGGGTCATTAAGTTCAAGAACAAGCTTTTATGTTCCTTCCACTATTTATCATGGTTATATAAATATTAAAAACAAGCATAGCTACCAAGGACTAACTATAAAAATGAACACTATGCGTTGTACTATGCGTTGTATGTGTTTCATATCACTTTGGTGCAACCCAGTGCAATCTGTCTATCTACAGTGCCTTGCTAAAGTATTTGGCCCCCTTGAACTTTTCAACCTTTTGCCTCATTTCCTAGCTTCAAACATAAAGATATAAAATTTGTATTTTTTGTGAAGAATCACCAAGAAGTGGGACACAATTGTGAAGTGAAACAAAATCTATTGGATATTTTAAACTTTTTTACCAAATAAAAAACTTAAAAGTGGTGCGTGCAAAATTATTCGGCTCCTTTACTTTCAGTGCAGCAAACTCACTCCAGAAGTTCAGCAAGGATCTCTGAATGATCCAATGTTGTCCTAAATGACTGATGGTGATAAATAGAATCCACCTCTGTGTAATCAAGTCTTTGTATAATTGCATCTGCTCTGTGATAGTCTCAGGGTTCTGTTGAAAGCACAGAGAGCATCATGAAGACCAAGGAACACACCAGGCAGGTCCGTAATACTGTTGTGGAGAAGTTTAAAGCCGGATTTGGATACAAAAAGATTTCCCAAGCTTTAAACATCCCAAGGAGCACTGTGCAAGCGATCAATTTGAAATGGAAGGAGTATCAGACCACTGCAAATCTACCAAGACCTGGCCGTCCCTCTAAACTTTCAGCTCAGACAAGGAGAAGACTGATCAGAAGAGCCAGGCCCCCCATGATCACTCTGGATGAACTGCAGAGAACTACAGCTGAGGTGGGAGAGTCTTTCCATTGGACAACAATCAGTCGTACACTGCACAAATCTGGCCTTTATGGAAGAGTGGCAAGAAGAAAGCCATTTCTCAAAGATATCCATAAAAAGTCTCGTCTAAAGTTTGCCACAAGCCACCTGGGAGACACACCAAACATGTGGAAGAAGGTGCTCTGGTCAGATGAAACCAAAATCGAACTTTTTGCCCACAATGCAAAACGATATGTTTGGCGTAAAAGCAACACAGCTCATCACCCTCAACAACAACCCCACTGTCAAACATGGTGGTGGCAGCATCATGGTTTGGGCCTGCTTTTCTTCAGCAGGGACAGGGAAGATGGTTAAAATTGAGGGGAAGATGGATGCAGCCAAATACAGGACCATTCTGGATGAAAACCTGTTGAAGTCTGCGCAAAGACCTGAAACTGGGGAGATTTATCTTCCAACAAGACAATGATCCCAAACCTACAGCAAAATCTACAAAGGAATGGTTCACAAATAAACGTATCCAGGTGTTAGAATGGCCAAGTCAAAGTCCAGACCTGAATGCAATCGAGAATCTGTGGAAAGAGCTGAAAACTGCTGTTCACAAACGCTCTCCATCCAACCTCACTGAGCTCGAGCTGTTTTGCAAGGAAGAATGGGCAAGAATTTCAGTCTCTCGTGCAAAACTGATAGAGACAACCCTAAGCGACTTGCAGCTGTAATCGCAGCAAAAGGTGGCTCTACAAAGTATTAACGCAAGGGGCCGAATAATTTTGCACGCCCCACTTTTCATTTTTTATTAGTTAAAAAGTTTCAAAAATCCAATAGATTTCGTTCCACTTCACAATTGTGTCCCACTTGTTGGTGATTCTTCACAAAAAATAAAAAATTTATATCTTTATGTTTGAAGCCTGAAATGTGGCAAAAGGTTGAAAAGTTCAAGGGGGCCGAATACTTTCGCAAGGCACTGTATCCATCCATCCATCCATCTATCTATCTATCTATCTATCTATCTATCTATCTATCTATCTATCTATCTATCTATCTATCTATCTATCTATCTATCTATCATTTTGCAGCAAAATTTTTCTTTCAAATTTTCAAATGTGATCTCCAAATTAAAGTCATTTTATAGATTGTTAAAATTGAATATTTTCAAACATTTTATGGGGTTATATCATTAGGAATTCTAAAGAAACTGTTATGTCACTTGATTTACGAGCCTTATTAGACATGTATTTATATTTGTCCCCCCACCAAACAGAGGAATATGACAGCTCTTCACTTTGCAGTTCAGCATGGCTTTGAAAGAGAGGTCAGGCTGCTTGTGGAGGCCGGAGTAAGTGTGGACTCAGTGGACACTGTAAGTACCAGCACTAATTAACTCCGTTTCCAAACGCAGTCCTTGGGTCTATAGTATGTTATGATTCTCTCTAAATTTTACCGTATGAAAGGGTAACATCATCTAAGTATTATTAAACCATTTTTGGGTAAACAAAAACTAATGCTGATGATAAGTACTATACCATTTTATGGAAATGGAAAGGTACTGCCATCTCTTTGTAGTATTTTAAATGTAAGTGTTAACCCAATTTAGATTATGGAAATGGTAATATACTGTATATACAAATTTGCAGTATTCAATTAGCAATATATGTTTTTAGTTTATAAAGAGGTAAAAGATTTTGAAAAGATATAAACGTTAAAAGGATTGGGCGAACACATCAAACGAGCCATATCTAGACCAGTAAACCTCCGCACGCACAACGCTAAATTACAGCGGTATCCTGGACTTTGCTGATTAATTCCACCAGTCCATAAAGTTCCACATAGGTCTGTGTTGGTACCAGTTACAGATGTATCTGGAAAGTCATAAATGTGCCACAAGAAAGAAGATGTTATTTACGCTGTTCATTATGTAAGCCTCCTATGGTTTTATTATATAGTAGATCACTTAAAATGCAACCCTTTATAAACTGACTCGACTATATCATTCCTTATTAGAGTCATACCACCGCACTTCACTTGGCAGTGTTCAACAACTACCCAGAGATTGTTAAAATACTCATTGATGCAGAATGTGACCTAGATGTTTTTGACGAGGTGAGTACACATTTTAATCTAGCAGATAAAAATATATATCTAAGACAGAGTCACAGTTTGTTTGAGAGTAAATGGAAGTCAGTTAGTGTTTCACAAATTTTATACTGCAGGTCTGTCTCCAGTATACTGAAAGTGGTTGGTATGTTTCCACACAGCGGCTGCAAACAGCCCTGCACATAGCAGCCGAACATGGACGCCAAAACATAGCTGAACTGATCCTCATTGCTGGGGTCAACCTCAAACCTCTCGACAAGGTACAGCTCTCATGTTCAGTGTTACGTATATACTTGTACCTATATGTACTATACTGTGCATTTTGATGAATTTATTTAGCATTTCTATAACTCATCATTTGCAGCAGGGAAAGACATCACTGGACATTGCGGCCAGAAGCAATCATGTGAACGTGGTCGACATGATTATCAAAGCAGATAGATTTTACAAATGGGAACAGGTAGGGCCAGGTGCATACTGAATAATGCTTATGAAAATGTGACTTAACATGATTCATATTTCACAGACAGAAAAATCCATAGATATACAAGAAGCAGTTTTCACTTTGACTGAGTCTTAGTTTTGCAGGACAGCGTGAACTGCTCTGAATCATTAGTTGGAAGGAATGTGACCTTCAGACAAGACCATCAGCAGGAGACACAGCACATTCGCTCCATCTTATGGAAGTTGGCCACCAAACACCTGAAAGCAGGGGAGTGGAAAACACTGGCGCAGCACTGGCACTTCACAGACGCACACATCCGAGCCATAGAACATGAGTGGACAGGTACAGTAATTGTAAAATGATATGGAGTGATACCCATTATTATACTCAAGTAGTCTGGTATTACACTTTAATATCCGGAAGTGCTGTCTTACTAGCCTTTAGTACCTTGAATTGTGTCATGTTAACGTTTAGCACCTTGAAATGATTTAGGATCATATTCAGAGTCTGTGACTTAATTTAGAAATATACAACAATATTAATGCAGAGAAAGTGTTCAGAGTGGGCATAAGTAGGTACTGGGCTCCCTTTTCAGATCATGCAAATTACCTGCATGCATCTGAGGTTTCCAGATTTTTCTTGGGGTCCCAGAAGGGGTTCTTTAATAGTGTCTAGACCACTGCCTTCAAAAACAAGTGCTTGCCTTTAATCCTGAAAAAAATTTAATAAATCAGGGGATAGAACAGAAGAAGCAGAAAATTATTTTTATGCCATTGTACAGCAGTACTATGTAAGATACAAGCAAGGGACAGTTCAAAATAAGTCAATAACAAGATTGCAATCGTTTGGCAGTATATTGCTGTATAAATGATCCTAGTTGTAATTGTTGCATTTATCACTACAAATTTGTTTAGCAATATGGATTCCACCTTCATTATTTGGCAGTCTGCAGAATAACACTTGATTCAGCACATTCTGTTTTTTGCATAATGAATTAGAACTACAGTAGCAGAAAGTGGGACACTTAGGCAGGGGTGACTGGACAGGCCATGAAATAATTTATTTATTCATTTATTACATTTGTGTGCACAATTTAGTGTAGCTGTGACATACTAAATCAAGGTCACGAAAGGCACTTATAAATCATCGTTTAGAGTTAATAAAATAACATAAAATGTATGCATGCACCTGAAAGCGATTGTACTGTATGTTGATGCTGTAAGTGTATCTGTGTGATAGTGTCTGTCATTTTAAGGTACTAAAAGCTATAAGGACCATGGGCATCGCATGCTGCTAATTTGGCTGCATGGTGTGTTGATTGCTGGAGAAAACCCCATTAAATGCTTGTACGAAGGGCTGATGGGAATCTCGAGGATGGATCTGGCAGGTAAGAAAGTAAATGGGAAACTTGAAGCATACTACAGTGCTGTATAAAAAAAAGAAAAAATTTGTCCCTTTCTTGGTTCCCCCTACTGATGCTTATTTGTCCCACTGCATGGTTTCATTCATGGTGATGGATAACTTATGCCTTAGTAAAATAATGTTATTTTGTGCTTACTCAGGTTGTCTTTATGTGATATTATTTTATTATGTCATATAGTGTGACGAATAAGCAATAACAGATCCAGAAGAGGGCAAATGCATTTTCATAGCACTGTATAAGTAAGTTACAAACCTAAAACTGTGTCAGAAAAATACCAGAAAGGATATCAGAAAGTAATGCATTAATGGGAATCCTCCGCCAACCAGTTATGATTATATTGCAGATGACATTATGTTAATTCAAATATTGTTATGCCCACCAGCTAATTTTATATTTCAGCATGTTGAAAAGAAATAGTTCAATTGCGATGATAGAGGTGACAGAGCTTCAGTGGTAATGATAATGTCATTTCTACCTCATACCTCATCATTACATAACATCAGGAGCACTGATTTAGAACTGTGACAAAAAATTTTGACTGGATTTACTGGTGTGTTTACGTGCAGAAGCGCCAAGAGCGAATAACAGCCCGCAGTGTTATGGGACACTCTTCTGTGTTATGTACTTCTTTAGGATGCCACATGTTTGTTTATTTATTTATGTCCTGCCTCCTCCCTTATTGTCATTGGTTTGCCCCTTGATTTGTGTATATATTTAAACCCCCGTGTGTCTTAGTCCTTCGCAGATTATACGCTCAGTTTGTCTACGTGCCCCTGATGATACCAGGCTTATTGTTCTGAGTTTAGTGTCCTGGTTTGGCGCTGCCTAGTTCCTTGATTCACATGTGTTGACTTTGCCTGGTTAATCCTGCTTGCCGATCGCCTGACTTTGTGATCTCGATTCTGCCTAGCGTTTTGGATTCGTTTGAACTTCTTTCATTAAAGGAACAATACCTGCAGTTTCATCTGTCTCACTTCTCCGTTCCTGACAGTTGCTAGGAAACTTGAAAACAAACATTGAGAACGAACTAGCTAATATATCGCTTTGCGCTTGATATATCGCTTTGCTTATTTGTAAGTCGCTTTGGATAAAAGCGTCTGCTAAATGAATAAATGTAAATGTAATATTTAAGGCTAATGATTTAGCTGCTTAATACGTAGCTGTTAAGTCTTTGTAAAGGTTTCACTATATTGAGAACTGTCAACGTTGCATTACAACTCAAGAACTCTTATCCGAAAAGTTCAGCTTTCGTACGAATGTTCTCATAAACACGGCGAACACAACCCCATTTGAACACAAGATAATGCCTGCTATCAAGTTAAATATAAGGATTTGTGACATATTTTGAATGGCTGTTTTTGATTCAAACCTTTTTTGCTTTCTCCCCACAGAGAGTATGCGACAGCAAGCTAATGCAGACCCCAACACTCCTAAGAAGTGTACAACAATGTGAAGCAGTGTTGTCTCGAAACATACTGAGGAACTTAAGTTTACAGCAACCAATACAAGATGAAATACGGTCCAGAGCTTAGTATGCAATAGAACATAAACACAGTTTTCCTCAACAACACAGTTTTGAAGGGCTACTACAATACCATCTGTTGATTCTTGTGACAAATTAAGCATTTCAGTTTTATGCAAATAGGTAGAATACTGTGAAGCGACAAATCCAAATCCATATGATTGGGTAAATTCCTCAAATGCGGGTTGTCTGATGTTCCCCAGTTCTATACTCCCAACTTTTAGGTCCTACTTACATTTCTTGCTAAAACTTTACTATAACAGTGCTTGAAAAATCATGCACCAATCATGAGTTAAGGCATGTACTATTACAAACTAATGAAGAGCTAACCTTAACTATGACGTGAGTCTTAAAAAAACATGCGTGAATAACGACCATCTTATTAAGTACATATAAATGCATGTTTGTTAGTTAATGTATTAATTAACATGTAGAGGTAAACTAAATCAAACATGCTCTATAAGAAAGGATATGAATTAAATGTGCATTATTTCAAAATGTTTATATAATTCGCCAGATGTAGCTGTGTACACAAACATGACTGGACGGCGCTGAGATTAAATTATCTGTGTTTATTATCAGTGTGTCTTCCTAAGTTCGATAAGGAGGACCAGTGTAAATAATGAAAGTAATACACCATCTAATGATGCTTGTGTACGCAGCTGCAATGGTAAATTATATAAACAATTTGAAATGATGCATGTTTAATTCATATTCATATCTTAGAGCATATTTGATTGAGTTTACCCCGATGTGTTAGTTTTGTTAGTTAATGTATTAATTAACAATTAGTTCATGATTAGTACATGCCTTAACTCATCATTATTTCACATTTAATTAAGTATTAATTGAAGTATTAGTGCATGATTATTGTAAAGTGATACGCATTTATTTATTTATGTTAAATTAGCTTTCAAAGAAACTTGGCTCAGGGTAAAGAAAACAGGAAAATCAGGAACATAGTATTTTTAGCAGAAATTTTTTCAAGACAAAAATGGCAAACCAACAAAGGTAACATGGTGATAAATTAATAGCAGCACAACAGTAGCTGCTATTATGTAATGTGACAAATGAAAACAGCAGCTACATAGTAAAGTATTAGAGACAAACTGGACCAACATCAGCAACTTGTCGCCTTCAATTTGTCGTGAATCCAGGGTTAAGAGGCTACAAGCACTGTGTTACTTATGTTCCAAGAAAGAAACATTATTAGAATTAATAAGCTAGGTGTGGCTAGTGGTTTTCACATTATGGAGTCTAATGACTCGACAATTGAGGTGCCAGAATGAAAGAAATGGAGATAAATATCCATCAAAGGAGACTTGCCAGTCTTATAACAACCACTTTCAACCACTTTTCACTTATAACAACCACTTTCTTTTCTAGGTTTTAATCAGCTCTTATACAGTGTTTACTATGTCCTGCTTATATAATATAAAGGTTTGCGCTTATATTACATACATATAAATATTTTTTTTTTAAGTGCTACTGTTTTTTGTTTGTTTGTTTGTAAGTAGATTCACTGTTTCACATGTTGTAGCATGAAAACCATCATGGCTTTTAATGATGTCAAGACTTGCCTTTAACTGTGACTTAAAATATGCTTTTATTTAAAAAAAAAAAAAAAAAAAAAACAAGAGCTCTTGACATGCAAATGCATACATAGAATGAAGATGTTTAATTGCTTAAATGTTTAATTAGCACTTTAAACCTACAGTCAGGACATTTTGAGAAGAGACTCCTCCTTAATCCATCACATAAAGTGCCCTCCACTAATATTGGCACCCTTGGTAAATATGAGCAAAGAAGGCTGTTGAAAATTGTCTTTATTGTTTAACCTTTTGATCTTTTATTCAAAATAATTCACAAAAACACTCTACAGTATGTTTGTATATACAGATATACTGTACATAGATGTGAGATTGGGTTATGTTTAGTCCCAGGCAGATTGAATAATAACATTTATATTTCTTTAAATATCTTTCAGATATTTGTTTTTTAATGTGAAATACTCAGGTAACAGTTTATCTCCTAGAAATGTCCTGATTACATTTTGCTAATGGTTATTATTATAATAATTATTAGTATTGGATAATAAAGGTAGATAATTGTCAAAAGACCTAATGAATATCTGATGAATTATTTATTTACATACAATTCATGCAGACAGTGGATGGTGCAACAATGCATGTGGTAATGTGTTAGTACATTTTTAACTAAATTTGCCTTTTGAATGAGTAAAACAGAAGGGAACCAAGTTGGAAGCTCAGATGAACCTGAATGATCTTGTGCTCCTCTCATGACTGTCAGGGATCCTAGAAAAAAAATACTCTGTGCTTCACATCGCAGAGGATAAGTGCTCTTAGAGAAGAGCCACAGTTAAAACTCAAGAGCTGAAAACGTTGAAGCGGAGCAAGTGCAATCTGGTTACAATCCTGGGATTTGAACTCATCTTCTGATTATTAGTATAGAGAACCTTAATACTGTGCCACCACTTATATGACAGCTAAGGTCATCAGTCTGGGAGAAGATTAATTTTAGAGTCTAGAAGTATGAACACAGTCACAGGGTGAATTTAAAAAATGTTTTCGTTATTTGTATTTTAGCAATCAGACAAATGCGTTGACCTTTTCAGTAAACAGAATCGGACACATCTTATTCTTATAATGAACCATGAACATATTTATTCTGATTGAAATGCTTTCCTTAAATTTGAATCATATCTTAAACATACCGTAATTCCAAAATGGATTTATAATAAAATACTGAAACTGAAGTTGAGACAAGCCATCTGTCCTTCATCAATGTTCAAATGACACATGGTCCTCACGGGAGGATTAAAAAAAAGAACAGAAAAAAAAGAAACAACTACATTTTGGAAGACAAAGCATTGTTACATTACAGTTAAGCATTGCCTGCTTCCTAAGTATCTTAACATTTAATACAAACCCCATCTGACATCTTAAGCAATGTGTGACTCGCTTAACTTTTAAACACTAAATTTTATCTCAATGCAAATTAAAACTATGTTCACAGTGAATTAAGCCATGCTAATCATAATTGGCCTGCAGAGAGGAAGTCTAATATAGTTTCAAACCTGTGCAAATAATTTAAAAGGAGTTGTTCAACAAAACCCTCATTTAGACATTTTTCACTTGCCACAAATGTGCTGGATCATATATAAGTATAGCTAATCAATCAATAATTGAAGTCTCTCTCACCCAGTCTTTTCCATGAATACTGCCTAAATCATCAACCACCTGCTTAAAAAAAAAAAAAAACATTCTTATGCTAAGTAATTTTTAAATAAAGTAAAGAATTTTATATTATCAAGCATATTTCTCTACAATGCAGCTTTCAAGAGCTTGTGGCATATTTCGCAGGTTAGTAGTGTAAACATAGTGACCAAATGCACAATGATGACAAATTGCATTATGGAAAAAAAGAAAGAAAACAAAATTATGGTTGTCCTAGGAAGCTGTCCCCATCATATTACAGTGTTCAGCTACACACTGAAGATTGGTGCATGTTTATAGATTACAGGAAGTGACACTGGCAGTCATGAACAACTGGTGTTGGTTTGATTGAGACATTTACAGGAAACAAACTAGGGTGAGACAGGCTTCTACATTTTTTTTTTTGGTGACTAAATTCTAGATCCAGTACAAATCTGGAAAAAAAAAACCCCAAAAATAAATAAATAAAAACAGAAACCCAACACCACCAAGCATGTCCTGGCTAATCAGCTGAACATTGTGTATTTTTTCTGCAAATTATTCCTTTGTCATTATGCAACTTTTCCATCCTTCCAAAGGTGTGACACTTGTACCTTTCTATCTTCAATCAGTGCATCTGTTACAGTAACCAAACTAAAGCAGGGAAAAGGGACAATATGAAACAAGACTAATCAAATACAAGATATAAGGCAACCAGTTCAAAATGGCATCCTGTGATATAAGACCTAGTACCCAGTCTTAAATTATTTACAGACATAATACATATCAAAATATTGATTCTGGAAAGTAAAAATAGGCTCTTTGAGTTCGTCATTTCGATTGAATCCATTGTAGAAAAACATGAGGCCAAAAGAAGGTTTTTCCCGGCATGTGATGCTTAGCACTGACTTAAAGAGTCATTGCTTCTGTGATTGGCTCAGTGTAGGCTGTGGGTCAAGGGAGGTGGGGGTGCAGGTCTTCTTATGATTCATCATCGCTCTCTCTAATTTTATTCAGATTGCTCTTTTGGACCTCGAGCTCCTCTGCACTAACCATAGCTGGGTTGATGGCAGCGTATCTCGTCCCATGGAACTGTCGCAGATGTATCTACAGAGCCAAACAATGCAGTAAAATAATAAGAATATGGAAATTCAAATATGCTCATCCCTTTAGTTTCCAATATTTATCACTCACTTGGATGTAAAGGTTAACTTCGGCGCTTCGACAAAGGTAGGGAAAGTTGCCGCCGGTTTTGAGATGAGCCCTCCTAGCGTTAGGGTACAATTTATACATTTCCTCCTTTGCCTCATTTGAAAGAGCGCTCTGATCAAATACCTAAAAAACCACAACAGTGTGAAGTGACATGGACAAACATGCACTAGAATGCAAAAGCGACTGAAGTGCAGTGGTTAATTATGTAAATATTAGACACAGTAAAAGCCTACATCCATAATGGTGACTGAAACGTCCTTTATTTTGTGAGGCTCGATGTAGGAGTTTTGGCAGTTCAGCGTGAGCCGGGATGCCAGTTCACTCTGGTTCAGGCTCTCCAGCTGAAAATATAAACACAAAGGCAGCACTGTGTTACCCTATCAGCAAGGAATGGGGCAAATTTGCACCAAGCATTGGAACAAAGCTTTCTTTAACAAATATCTCTGTATTCACCTTTAAGACCAAGGTACACAATGCTCTGGCCTCCATGAACAAGCACACCATTTTCATACTAATGTAATTTACAATTTCACAGTATGCCTACAGTCCATCTTTGATGCAGAAATCAATGAAACTGATTAATTGACAGCCCCCCCCCCCATGATCAAATTAAACTTAAATGAATTTAAACTTAAAGTAAACTCTCAATTTTACTTCAAATTTGGAACTTAAAGTGAGCTGTAAATGTTGCAGATGAATGCTTGATCAGCTTCAGACCATGGGCACAATTTCTTTAAAAGAATGTCGAATGAATTAACATTATTTTATTAATTCGCCAACTAAAACACAAATTACTGAAATTATTACTAAAAATGCAAACACATATCAAAAGATTAAACAAAAAATATTAGGATGTCCTAGATGAAGTGCTATTTATTAAGTTGGTGAATAATAACAGTGGAAGCCATAGTGTTAAACTGAATCAAATGTGGAGTGATTCATATGATAATTACAGGGAGGGTTAGAGTGTTGTTTGGCAGAGGTCTACCCATTCATCAGCAGTAAGAATCAGAAAGCCAGACTGAAATTCACAAAGAAATACAGAGATGAGCCACAAACATTTTAGAACCAAGATGAACCTCTACCAAAGTGATGGGAAGGCCAAAGTGTTGAGAAAGAAAGGAGCTGCTCATGATCCAAAACATACAAGCTCACCGGTCGACAATGTCATGGTTTTCTTCTCGAATGGGCTCATTAATCTTTATTGATGATGCAACTCATGATGATAGCTGCAGAATGTATTCATAAGTCTACAGAAACATTCTGTCTACCCATTTTCAGAGAAATGCATCCAATATAATTGGGAGAAACTTAATCATGCAGCAAGACAATGACCTAAAACTCAACAAAGGACTTGGAAAATGCAAACCAAGTCAGTAACCAGACCTTAACCCAGTTAAGCAGCATTTCACCTCCTGAAGAGGAGACTGAAGGGAGAAACCCACCAAAACAAACAATAACTGAAAGAAACTACAGTATAAGCCTGGAAATGCAAACCACAAAAGAAGAATTCAACAGTCTGGTGATGTCAGTGAGTCACAGGCTTGATGCTGTTATTGCAAGCAAGGAATATGCAAGCAAATATTAAGTGTTATTTACTTTAAAACTATCTGTTTCAATACTTTTCACTCACCTAAAGATTGTGTGTTCTGCAAATAGTGCCATGTTCTAAGCTGTTTAATACATTGATATGTAAATATCAGGAAATGAAAGCTGAAATTCTGATTTGTTTATCTTTTGATCTCAAGCTCTGAGATCTCAAGTCTTCACTGTATAGCGAACAACACAAGAATTAGCCTTGGCGTTCCAATACTTTCAGAGGGGACTGTATGTTTCCCTGAATTCACTCCACAGCTCCACAGAACTGGAACCAATAAAACAAAAGGAATTCATGAATTTTAATTACTCACTCTGTCCACCATAAAGTCAATGGCATCTGCCATTTTGGGATCAACAGGTCCTTTGGCAAAGTTCCCGAGAACAATCTTCTTAAGCATAAAGGCTGGCATCAACCAGAAACTGATTTGAAAAAATAAAAATAGTCGAAAGTGAGGAAATGTGGACATTTAAAAAAAAAAACAACAACAACAAAAAAAACACATTTTTAAAAAACGACACAATATCAAGTGCATGACTCTACCTGTTAGCAGTCCACGTTTGGTTAAAAATGGATGTATCACTGAATGAATTGCACAGGATCAGAGAATGCACTCGAGGTGATTTGTGTGTGACCTCTGCGAACTTCTGAGCTAGAAATCCTCCCAGGGAAGCACCAAATAAATGCACCTAGTTGAAAACAAACAGGATCGGTATACTTTGTAATTGTAAGATGATTATTATTTTTTTCTTCTGAAGTAACTAGTTAAAGGAAAACTGGACAAACCTTGTCTAGTTGCAAGTGGTCGAGAAGTTTCTTAAATCCATCACAAAATTCCAGAAGATCCCAATAGACTGGGTACTGGACCTGCAGCAGAAACATAAGTTACACGACTCAACTGATTTGCTGCCATGAAGTGATGCACCAGATAAAAAGTCCAAGAGGAACCAAAAGTATGTATGTTCAATGTTTATGATACAGTGGAACATTAAACCAATGTGTATCATTTAGAAATTAGGAGGTAATTGTGATTGAGCGGTTCTGAGCATCTCGTGAAACGATAAAGTCTAAAACTGCATGCGCTTCTCTTTATTACTAGTATCACATTATTGAGAAATGTTATTTAATCTCTTCGGTATCTGTGAGTTGTGAAGAATTAATCCTTTATGCCCAGGTGTTTCCTGTATTACTTCTTCTTTCCTCTTTAGTCACTTGACGCATAAACTCCAAACACTGACAGCACTATAACAACTCATTATTTACATGTCCTTTCTACATCATCATCACTAAACCATGTTCGAAGGCTTCCAGAATAAAACTACATTTCACGAAACTCTCTAAAATAACGTGTGTCGCCTGCTTAATCATGTCACACTTCCACACTGGTGTAGCAGATAGAACACCGGCTGTTGTGGACCTTACCGAAATGACACGATATCCCCATCCACTAAGAGCCAGCACTTGCTGGAAGAACACTTCAGCCGTGCCACTCACTGGAGGAAGGAAGATGATCGGGCACCTGATGCTTTTCGGCCCGGCATCATACAGCGACCAGACTTTGCTGTCGTCATCGTCCACGATAATCTAAACGCAACCAACATGACAAAGTCACACTGCTACAAGGGATGAATCACGAGCCTATCACATGGTAGAATTTTTGACCAAATAAAGCGACTTAAGAAGCTGTGAAGAAAAGACCACAGAATATTATCAATAGTAAAAACATTATACAGCTGGAGGGTGAAATTAAATAATCAGACCACACAAGCTGCCAAAGGTATAATAAATAAGGGGGCGCTTACTCTTTTGAGGGGCACTGAGCTTCGAAACCAGTTGTAGTCAGGAGACATTCTTATCTCCTCCATTTCTAGCCGAAACAGAATAAATCCAAAGGTTAGGGAGACATTAGGCTATTTATATGAACTTCACACAAGAAAACAAAGCGCCACAGTTCTCCCCACACACACACTTTGTATAAGTACAGATTTAGTGCACTATTGCTGCTGAAGAGTGGTCGAGTATCAGATGAGAGACTAACATTATCACTGACGTTAATGGCCACGCAATAAAGCAGACTCGATCCTGAACGGCTCGATGCTCCCTGTATGCGTGCACTTTAGAAAGGATAAAGAACCTGACTTCTACAACCTAGACAGTGCACTCTCTACTCACATGAGAGTCATTTAGGATACAGCCATAGACCGACACGCACTTCTGCTTTTATCTATTTAAATGTTACAACCTCTGAGCAGAGAATTGCACAAACAGCAATCACTTACTCACAGAGAAGGGAGAACACCACTTCAGAGCAAATAAAAGCCAAGCTAATCAGATACTCCAACACAAAACCATAACTGCACTCTTAAACCCCATGCAGTCTTCTGCTTTAATAACGTTTAGCAAGTGAACGGCTTGTTTACAGACAGCCAAGTGAACAACTCCATGTACTTCATAATACTGTATCTTTGAGGATTTCGCTACCTTTTGATGGAAATGGTCATCCACGGATTAGCAACATTTTAGCTTTTCTTTTGCAGTCATATGACAGTTAACTTCCGCATCGAACATGGGCGTGGACTGCTCTCCGCATGCGCAGATGTCTTTTCTACAATGCGCGTGTTCCGTGTAACAGGCATTATAAAGTATAATTATAAATATAATACAATTATAAAATATGTACAGTAAAGAATGTGGAAAGTATGTTATATATATTTGTGTGTGTGTTATAAATATATTGAATTCAATCAAATTAAAAAATACATGTAACTTTTCTCTCATTTTTTCTCAAAACAACCTAATGGCTCTGATGGGTGTTCCTCAGTTAAGCCTTCTGTTTATTAACAACAGCAACAACAACAACAAGAACAACAACGATAATAATAGTCATCATCATCATTAGTATTATTGTTATGCACGTATTTATTCAATAAAATTCATATACAGTTTGCAGCTTGAAGTGTTAAAAATATGCAAAAGCTGTTTAAATAAATTCATTATTTAATTGAATTTTGTATGTAATTGTGGGCCTTAATCAGGCGCACAACTTACTAGGTGTCTTCTAAAGAAGATGAAAAGTATTTATTTAATTAAATTACTCATATTCTTGACCAAATTTCCATCAATCCATTTTCCATGGTGCACAGGGACACCTGGACAGGGTGCCAATCCATCACGGGGCACAATGATAATAGAGCATAGTGAAATTCTCTTTTTTTTCACATACCCCAGCCTCTCAGCAAGTTGGGGTCTGAGCGCAGGGTCAGCTATGAT
This sequence comes from Ameiurus melas, assembly GCA_012411365.1. NCBI lineage: Eukaryota > Metazoa > Chordata > Actinopteri > Siluriformes > Ictaluridae > Ameiurus > Ameiurus melas. The sequence continues at coordinate 9,519,410 of CM022762.1, read as the reverse complement.
ATGGCGCCCCTGGAGCAGAGAGGGTTAAGGGCCTTGCTCAAGGGCCCAACAGTGGCAGCGTGGCAGTGCTGGGGCTTGAACCCCGACCTTCTGATCAGTAACCCAGAGCCTTTACCACTAAGCAACCACTGCCCCTACTATCACACACACACATTCATACACTACGGACAATTTTTGGCCATGCATGTCTTTGGACTGGGGGAGGAAACCAGAGTACCCGAAGGAAGCATAGGGAGAACATGCAAACTCCACAAACTAACCCTAACCTTAACCCTCCACATACACTGGGCCTAGAGGTGTGAAGTGAAAGCACTAGCCACTGAGCCACTAAGCCTCCTTTAAACCAAATCCCACATTCCAACTTTTTTTTTTCTTTGGACTGAAGTAAGGCCGTACATGGACAGAATTAGAGACTCTTTGAATAAGAAAGCAATAAAGAATGTAAACATTTGTGAGCTTCACAAAGCATTTATTTGATAGTTATACACCCAGATGTATTCTTATCTTGTCCTTTATAATATTACCTTTTTATTTCTTTACTGTTTGATAAGTGGTTTATACATACTTAACCGTATAACGTTTAGCATTTGCAATTGAACGAAAGTGCATAATGTTCATGTACAAACAAATAAACAAACAAACCAACTTCTTAAGTGTCCCCTTTAAAGGACATTTGGTTCAACGTGTTAACATTGCGACAGTCTGAGTCTGCTCTCGTCATGTTTATCTCACGCCGGTTGACTCTCAAATGAATTTCCCTCAGCAACAAAGTGCACGATATAAGAGCTTGGAAACCTTTAATTTCAAACCCTATATAGTGCACTAAGATAGGGAGCACGACGTAATTTAAGAGTCAACCCGGCTACCACAAGCTCTTCAGCTAGGTTAGCCTGACACCTAGTTAGCTTTGCTTAGTCACTGAGACAGCAGATTGCTTTTTAGCTACTTGTGTACTTTAATTAACCCATGGACACTCCCTGAAATTACTGATCTATTCTCTTCGCCCTGAACAGTGCACTTTAGAACTAGATCTATGATTATTTCACCAACTTATTTCCGTTGACAAGCGTAGTAAGCTAACACCGCTAATTGAACGGTATGGTGGTTAGCTGGTTAGCATAGCATTTCAGTATTAGCTAGTCCTTAGCTAACTGATTCAGCATAACAGAAAGCAAACGAAGCCGGAAAACATGTCCTGTGCATGCACTTCAGCGGCACGACTGCTCATAAATTCAGCTCACAAAGGTAAAGTAAACACCGTTTATTGTCTGTGTTGATGTTCTGGCTGGACTGCTGACAAGTCAGCTAATTTCACTATGTCACAAGCCTTAAAGGAAACCTTCAGCTTGAAACACATGGACTAGATTTCTACTGGAATATTCGGGACGTGTTTAGTGAGCTTGGTGCTGATTTGTTGATCGGTGGTGTGTGTTCGTTATTCCTGTGAGAAGTTGGCGCTTGTGTCCCGCGCTGACGTCAAGTGGGGACGTTTCTAGTGTCCCTACAGTGATGTGCGATAGGAGGGACGCTTTCTAGTGATGGGAAGTTCGGATCGTTTTACTGACTCGGATCTTTGAATCTTGTTCAGCAAAATGAACGAGTCATTTCGTTCATTTCAGCAGCATATATCAGTAAAATGTTACGTGTTCAATTTCCCAACACGTCTAGTACCCTAAGCAAATGTTGATCACGTTTTGAATAAATAAAAATAATAAACTATAGGCTAATGCAACTGAGGCCAAATTATGAGAAACAGAAATGATTCATTAATTGCTTAGCTGGGTCTTCAGGCTATGTTAGTTCACCTCACCAGCCCATCCAAGTCGTTCTTTCTTTTGTCACGCCACATCCGCCACGTCTGTTCCCCGGAAACATAATGATTAACTCAGCTCTCGAGTCTTCGGGTTCGAGACTTTCGTTCGTCCTGTGATTGCCCCATAGGCTGAACGCAGTGGGGCTGTGACGTGATGAACGAATGACTCGAACCTGAAGACGCAAGAGGTGATCTAATCATTCCTGTTTCCTGTACAGAGCCTATGGGGATGTTGCAGCGCATGTGCGTTCAACACAAAATGACAGAATCACTCTCTGAGACTGCTCTTGTTCTCGAGTCGTATTAAAGATTCGCTCAAAATGAACAACTCGTTCATGAACGACACATCACCAACAGTGTCAGTGATCTCAAACATAAATGATAACGATCAGGTTTTGATGTTAGCTCCTAAAACGAGCTTCTTTTCTCGCTCACCATTGTCCAACTATGTTTAATGTCATGTTAATGACCGATCCAATGGAGAAGTAGTAGTGGAGAGCGTAATGCTGTATCCCAATTCGCTTATTTATACTACGCACAAAAAGTATGTACAACAATAATCCGATATTAAGACGATACTCTGATTATGAAACTACCATGCAAACAGCAATTATTGATGACCTTAATCTGGCTAAAGTCATACTTGAAGTAAACTCAAATTGAATTAGGACTTGTGGAGTATTCCTATTTTTCCTATTATATTCCTATTTTGATGTCAAATTGACATGGCTGTGCACAGCATCAGCAGTACACAAAGTAGCACTTCTTGCCTTTAAATTTAGTTATATTGTGCGTACATGTGTTTGCTTTAGATCGATCGACATTCAGATATATTTGCTTGTTAATTTGGTAACACTGACTAACACTACATCGCATTTGTAATAATTTTTTTGACCTGTGAATTACCACTTGCGAGGTAAATTGAATGCAGCGGTAAACCTAAACTTGAGTCAGAGTTTCTAACCTCAGACTAGGAAAAGTCAAAGAAAGAGCCCACTCAACCCCGAGTTCAGCAAGTGACATCAAATCAACAATGCTGCTCAAACCATCAACAGTGTTGTACTGTACATACTAGTGTTTGCTTTATAATAATCAACTTACAGACATGTTCACTGGTTAAATCTATAACATTGAGTATACAGTTGGCTGTTTTGAGGAAGTAAACATACATCGCCCTTCAGCTCAAACGCACCGAGATCCAGAATTGCGCCATACTGAATTTCGGTTTATTTCAGCCACAGTGCCCTCGATAAATTATATTTTTGTTTGTAATTGCAAATCAGTTAGTTAAGGCTTGGTGTGTGTGTAACAATATATTATAAAGCGAAGTTAATAATGTTTGGAATTGAATGAATTTATTCGTTTGAATGCAGGGTTCTCAGGCTCCAGAGTCCAGCTGCTCTCTCTGAGCTGGCCAGCGACTCATGAAATTCGTCTGACACGAAGCGTCCCAGTCAGACCCTTCTCCGAGTCGTCCGTGTATTATGCATCTAAGGACGGAATCAAAGATGGAGATGGTGGAAAGGTAGACTTCTTTTTCTGTTGACTTTGCATGTTACAGTATGCTTTATCTCTAAATCAGGATGTTGAGTTTAAACGAACATGCATATTTTGTTGTTTTGCTCCATTTCTTTTGAAGAAATCTGTGAGTGAAGGAAGTGGCAAAAGATCCAGTTCGGGCAACTCAGGGAAAGGTGGCAGTCAGCTTCGTTGCCCCAAATGTGGAGATCCCTGCACACACGTGGAAACATTTGTTTGTGAGTAATACATTTATAATTATGCGAGATCTTATCTGTATTTATGCAACTTCTTATTTGGATTTAGTCAAACTGTGACTAAAATCAGCTGCTTGCATAACTTAACATAACTTAATTAGTTTCATTCCTATCCTGCCAGACAAGTTTTTGTGTGTTAAGTTCTAGTGCTTCTGTGGTTTTTGGAGAACATTATTCAGTCAGGCCCATACATATTTGAAATATCTGAAGATCTATTAAGTTATTCTTATTTTAGCTGCCTACCATTGTATATTGAAGTTGAAATTAATATAATGTCTTGGTTTTAATTTGGGGGTGTTAACATCCAAATCGGCAAACAGTGTTCGAGTTACATCCCTTTATTTTTTTGAGCTCTCTATATATAATGTATATTTGTGTATGAATCAAATCAGTTCAAGGACACCCTTCAGCAGGTAGGTGTATCTGTGTCAAAGTCAACAATCAAGAGAAGGCTTCACCAGAGTAAATACAGAGGGTTTACCACTGGTAAGCCTCCAAAACGGGCAGACTAGATTAGAGTTTGCCCCCCAAAAAATAAAAATGCCTATACATTTCTGGAACAACATGTTATGGGCAGATGAGATAAAGATTAACTTGTACCATTAACTTGTAATTTTGATTCCAATATGCTGTGGTAGACAGTTAAAATAAAAAAATAAAATAAAAAACTTTAAATGTCCAAATATTTTGGCCATTTTGGCTAAGTCAGATGTTTGGCTACAATCTGCAAGGCCATGCATCATCATCACTATTATTATTATTATTATTATTATTATTATTATTAATATACTGTCTGAAATCAGGACTTTTTTCCCCAATCATGATTTACATTGTGCACGTTTCCTCCCCCAGTCCCAAAGACATGCATGGTAGGTTGATTGGCAGCTTGGTAAATTGTCCATAGTGTATGAATGGATGTGTGAGTGTGTATGTGATTGTGCCCTGCGATGGACTGGCACCCTGTCCAGGGTGTACCCCGCCTTGTGCCCGATGCTTCCTGGGATAGGCTCCAGGTTCCCCGCGACCCTGAAGCAGGAATAAGCGGTTGATGGATGGATGATTTACATTGTTGCTGTCTCTTAAGTTAGTTAGCGTAATTTCTGGGTTGTTTAGTAGCTTTGGTTATTAAAGCCAATCTGATCAGTGTTAGATGTGTGCATTCCTGCTTGTTCCAGCCTTCATTGGCTTCCATTGAGATTTGTGTGGTTGTGTATGTCTTCTAAAAGCATTTTGTACTCCACTCTAAGCAGTTACTGATTTTTCTATTTGTCAGCCTCAACTAGATTTGTCAAATGTGAAAAATGTCATCACTTTTTTGTGGTGCTCTCGGAAACGGACACTAAGAAGAGTCTGAATAAAGACCCTGAATCAGCTGCCGAAGCTGTGAAGCTGGCCTTCCAGCAGAAACCCCCACCACCCCCCAAAAAGGTATCGTGCTGATGTCTTTTTTTTAAATAATTAAATACATTTTTAATAAATATCCCTGATTTAGAACCTGAAAATTTAAAGAGTACCAAAGTACTCTTCTGTAACATTTAACAGTTGAAAGGAGCAGGGCCTTGCTATGACATTAGCATGTCTGAGTAATTCATTCCTTTCCAGATCACTGAATAGTGTGATTTTAATTTTTCAGACGATTAACCAAAGGCATGTTACAAAGCCTATTATAAATACCTATTTTCCCCCCCTTTAAATTAGATCTATGCCTATCTCGACAAGTATGTTGTGGGTCAGGACCATGCAAAGAAGGTGCTGTCGGTGGCTGTGTACAACCACTACAAACGCATTTATAACAACATGCCAGCCAGCTCCAGACAGCACCAGGCAGACGTGGAGAAGCAGGCCTCTCTCACACCCCGAGGTTCGTACCACTTATCTATTTTATATTGCTAAGAAACGCTGTGAAGAGAACACGTGTGTGTTTATGAAAATTTGGTCGTTTGAGTCAGTTTAATCCCTTTTTCTTTCCAATCTTCTTTCCAGTGTCTGAGCATTACTTTACTTTAAAGGTTTCTTTTTAGAAGGAGTCAGCTGTTAGGTTTGTTCATATTAAGATGGATGTTTTTACTAGTGTGACATGACAGACAGCATTAATGGAGCTCTGTAAAGTGAAGCTTTATCCAAATGGCCTAAAGTCTTGTTGCATGTAAGTGTCCTTGGTTTTTACTGCTGGGTTGTGCAACTATGCTGGTTCAGCCCAACCAGAAGCCTCTTCCCAAATTTTTTCTTTTTTTAGGGAAGGTGAATAACCAGCATAATAACTTGTTTCCATGTTGAGATCAATTGAACAAAACATTTTTATTAACATAACATGAAACATGTCTTTGCTTACTCATTAAATCAAGGTTCCCAACCGAAGGGCCATGAATCCACATGGGGTTGCTTGATATACAAATATGGTTGTGAGAGAAATTCAGTCTGCTTTTGTTTTACTCATTCATTTCATGCATTTATTTTACAGATTAATATTCTAACTGTTTATATTGGGGGGGAAGAAAGGATTTTGTGTGCTAATATTTTGAAATGAAACTGTGCATCACGTTTTCACAAGACGCATTTAAATGAAGAGTGGGCTTGGGATTATCGCATTATCGTAGGACTTTGGGATAAATTTTCCCAAATTCATAAAGTCCATGTGGGATTATTTGGCCAAACAGTTTGGGAACCTCTGCATTATATTATAATTTTACTGATGATATGTTATGCCCCCTTTTTTCTTTGTAGGAATTAGGCCCTGACTGATATGAAAATTTGCACATACCAATTTAAATCAGCTTTTAAGATTACAATTACTGATGATATCAGCCAATAAAGTGTATATTATGATAAATAAAATGCAGTACAATTGAAGAGTATACAATTATAAACAGTGGAATACAAAAACTCGTACCTTTAAAACACATAAATTACAAAGTTTTGCAAAGTTGAATTTAAACAACAATTAAAGAACGTTGTCTGGCACCCCTAATTTGTGCAAAAGAATGCAACATTTGAATCCAATTATGCTATAATCCATCAATAGGAGTTCCAGAGAACATAACTTCCCTTTAGAAATGAATTATATTCAGACAAAAAATATCACTTGCTGGATGCTGCTGTGAATAAGGATTATTATTATGTTTGGGGAAAATTATTTTCGGCAGATTTTTATCGGCCAATATCAGTCAGGCCCTAATAAGAACCATGACTGCATGTTTGTGATTTGGCATTTGTACAATTAAATAGCTGCAAATTAATCCTTGACGCTGCTCAGAGTAACATGTGCATAATAGAAGTGATATGTTTGTACATCTGCTGCTTTTTCTGTAGAGCTAGAGCTAAGACGTCGGGAGGATGAGTACAGATTCACAAGTAAGTGTCTTGTTAATGCCTTTTATGATTTCTCCTTTTGCTTTCTATAATTAATTCAGGTTTATGATTTCTGTAAACCTGCAGGCAGACAGAGTCCCTACACTTTCTGTTTTTTTAATTTGATTCAGTTCATGAACTGCTTTATTGTACAAATGCCAAACTTTGTCTGGTTTTTGTTTTGTTTGCTGATCTGTGCGAGGGCATTAGAGAGGACATAGGGTGGCGTTCTCGGGCACAATCATTAAAAAATAAACAAAGTAGAAGACTTATGCGATTGTTTTCTTCTGATTCTGTGAGTGGGTTATAGAAGCAGTGTACTTTGAATGTATGGTGACGATTGATTTTAATTTTTTAATTTAACTTTTAGGGAAAATTTCCGTCGTATGTGACTTAGTTGTGAATTTTCTGGGAATTCATGATGATCTCTTGAGTAATTACAGTGTTTGCTTACATGTGTTGCCAATGCCACCCATTTCTTCATCTTTTTTATTTTATTTTCATCATCTTGTTCCCTCATGCACACTGGTCATTCACATTTAACTAGCATTGTCCATGTTCATTGAGCTTGTTTCCACAGGAAATCCATTTAGATCCCCTCTCTGGCTCAGCTCTTTAAGTCATGCACCACTGACTTCTTTGTAAGACAGCAGTAACAGCAGTTTACGGGCTACAGTACATTGTCCTGTAATGCTTGAAAGATTTTACTAGTGGGGCCCAAATGTTCTCTTACTAAAAATATCCACCATCAACAATTTGCATATTTACATTTTTTTATTAGAATGTGACCTTCAGTAGTGTTAAATTTTGATTTTAATGAAAGTCATTCAAAACTTTTCTATTTTCATTTTGGTTAATGGTTTCTTGTATTACCCACGATGCAGTTAGACCTGCTGATAGTGGTGCCAGTAGAATTTGACTCTTGCGTCATCTCTACCTAAAGAAAGCTATGCATTTCTTTAAGGGATTAATGAGAAAATGTCAAATTTTCAGAGAACGTATTATTCGCCTACTGGTTGCATCATTGTCAAAAAAAAGGTGTAAAGTTATAACCAGTAGTGTTTAGTGTACATCACAGCCACTGTTAGGGGCAGGGCACTTCAGATTATAGAGTGTGTTTGATTGGACAGAAAATCTGATGCAAAGCTGAAGTGCAGAATGATGTCATTCAAATTAAAATTGCTGATCCGTATAGGTGGTAGAGAGAGACCGTGACGCATACTGTATATCTTCTAAAGGTCGAGTTTTGTCATTGTTTTGGAGCACACTAGATTATAGAGAACCTTAATGGGAATGTATTCGTACTAAAATCCACAAAACTTCCATTTTGATTTCATGGGGACTTTAAGAAAGCGCTTGTTATTAAAGCTTTACTGTAGCGTAAGTAGCACTGATTTGTCAACAGTGTATGTATAACTACATTGGTTCTGTTTTTTGTGTGATCACTGTTGCAGAGCTGCTGCAGATTGCAGGGATCAGCCCCCATGGTAATGCTTTAGGAGCCTCCATGCAGCAGCAGGTGAACCAGCAGGCCCCACAGGAAAGAAGAGGAGGAGATGTGCTTGACTCCACCCACACTGACATCAAGCTGGAGAAGAGCAACATTGTATTGCTGGGCCCCACAGGCTCTGGTATGACCGCTCATACGTTTCATGGGTCCTAGCTGAGGGAAGAGGGGCTGTGCCTCCTATACTGAGACTTACAAGCACACAGGCCACACCTCCCACACTGAGACTGATGGGCACACAGGCCACAGCTCCTACACTGAGACTGACAGGCACACAGGCCACACCTCCCACACTGAGACTGATGGGCACGCAGGCCACACCTCCCACACTGAGACTGACAGGCACACAGGACACACCTCCCGCACTGAGATTGACAGGCACACAGGACACACTTACCACACATTTTAAGAACAAGAGGCAAATTTGGGTAATCTTGTCTGTCCATAATGCAGGTAAAACTCTATTGGCCCAAACCCTGGCTAAGTGCCTAGACGTCCCTTTTGCAATCTGTGACTGCACAACCCTTACGCAGGCCGGCTACGTAGGCGAGGACATTGAGTCGGTCATTGCCAAGCTGCTGCAGGATGCCAACTATGTAATTGAGAAGGCTCAGCAGGGTAAGAAAGAAAAATTCATGATACTGAGCTATTCTGCTCATCTTTATAGAGTGATGGTGATCTGAAACAATGTGTGGGTGTTTTAGTGAGCTGACTTTTGAGTTGTTGTTAGTTAGTTATTTATTTATTTTAAATTTTTATTCCATAGGCATTGTTTTCTTGGATGAAGTGGACAAAATTGGCAGTGTGCCTGGGATCCATCAATTGAGAGATGTGGGTGGAGAAGGTGTGCAGCAGGTCAGTCATGAAATGCTGTGCTTAAACGATGTGACTGTAGTTCAGTCTGAGTAGTGTTTAGTATATTTGTCACCAGAACAACCTAAAGCATCATATTGATGTTAGTAACTGCATATTGTAGTGTTGAATGAATAGTTTTCCCCTAAAATGTCAGTTATGTATTTATACACACACGGTCAAAAGTTTAGAGACACTTGACTGAAATATTTTCTTAAACTTTTTGATCTGAAGGTATGTGATTTAAATGTTTGAAATCGGTGTTGTAGACAAAAATATAATTGTGCCAACATATTCATTAGAAAACTAACATTTTATTTGCAAAGAAATTTTTTTTTTAAACGTATGACTCATATTCAGAAATATTCAGAAAAGCCGCCAATAAGTGTCCAGCGTAGGTGGGAACTCCTTTAATACTGCTTAAAAAGCATCTCCATGGAGATGCTTTTAAGAAAATGCCAGGAATTAATTTCTGGAAATTGTAGGCCAAAAGGGGGTCTACTTTGAAATGCTAAAATATTTAATTATTTATATTTATTTTTGGTGGCTTAGTGTTTAGCACGTTCACCTCACACCTCCAGGGTCCGGGGCTCAAGTCCCGCCGTGGCCCTGTGTGTGCGGAGTTTGCATGTTCTCCCCGTGCTGCAGGGGTTTCCTCTGGGTACTCCGGTTTCTTCCCCCAGTCCAAAAACATGTATGGTAGGCTGATTGGCGTGTCTAAAGTGTTCGTAGTGTACGAATGTGTGTGAGAGTGTGTATGTGATTGTGCCCTATGATGTACTGGCACCCTGTCCAGGGTGTACCCCGCCTTGTGCCCGATGCTCCCTGGGATAGCTCCAGGTTCCCCGTGACCCTGAAAAGGAGTAAGCGGTACAAGATGGATGGATGGACATTTGTGTTGTTCCAGAATTTTCATGAATTTATTTTTATTCTGAAATGTCGGGGGGGTTGGGGAGAATGAGTGTGTCTAAACTTTAGTGCATATTCAATGGAATAGATAAAGAGTATCTAATACCACAGTTGCTTATTATGCTTTATTTTGATAGGGATTACTCAAACTCCTGGAAGGCACTATTGTAAACGTCCCTGAAAAAAACACCAGGAAGCTGAGAGGAGAGACTGTACAAGTTGACACCACAAACATCTTATTTGTAGCTTCTGGTGCTTTCAACGGGCTGGATCGTATAATCAGCAGAAGAAAGAACGAGAAGGTTTGTGTTTCTAAGTTAATGTGTATTTATTCCAGAACCTCATTAAACTAGTCTTTTTAAAAAAGAAAAATCTGATCTGTGCCACATTTATGCAAAAATAAATAAATAAAATCTGCTTTGGTACAAATCAGCCTTGTAACATGAACCTAGCTGAAGTTATTTATCATCCTGTTTATTGGAAAGTAACATTGCGAGGTACAAGTGCTGGTCATATAATTAGAATATCATCAAAAAGTTGATTTATTTCAGTGTTTCAATTCAGAAAGTGAAACTAGTATAATGTATACATTCATTACACACAGACTGATATATTTCAAGTGTTCATTCCTTTTCATTTTGATGATTATAACTGACAACTAATGAAAAACCCAAAATCAGTATCTCAGAAAATTAGAATATTGTGAAAAGGTTCAATATTGAAGACACCTGGTGTTACACTCTAATCAGCTAATTAACTCAAAACACCTGCAAAGGTCTTTAAATGGTCTCTCAGTCTAGTTCTGTATGCTACACAATCATAGGGAAGACTGCTGACTTGACAGCTGTCCAAAAGACGACCATTGACACCTTGCACAAAGAGGGCAAGACACAAAAGGTCATTGCTAAAGAGGCTGGCTGTTCACAGAGCTCGGTGTCCAAGCACATTAATAGAGAGGCGAAGGGAAGGAAAAGATGTGCTAGAAAAAAAGTGTCCATCATCTATATTCATGTCATTCAGTACCTAGGCTTTGGAGCACCATCTAGCCTGGGTAAAGGCAGAAGGGCAGCAGCTGCAGCCGATGTGGCCCACATGACTGGCGGAGAGGTGGACGCCGTGGCCGAGATTGAGGAGAAGGACCGGCTCCTGAAGCATGTGGAGGCACGTGACCTCATCGAGTTCGGCATGATACCCGAGTTTGTGGGCCGCCTGCCTGTGGTGGTGCCGCTCCACAGTTTGGATGAGGACACGCTCGTCCGCATCCTGACTGAACCACGCAACGCCGTGGTGCCCCAGTACCAAGCCCTCTTCAGCATGGACAAGGTACTGGGCTAACTTTCTCTCTCTCTCTCTCTCTCTCTCTCTCTCTCTCTACTCAAATGCTTATGAATTATAACTAACTATTAATAACTAAATAAACATTCTCACCTTGTTACTCTTAGATCATTGGCCCAAAATAATTTCTCTAATAAAAATATGATTTTTAAAACTGATATTTTTTAGTATTTGTCAGAAATTGTTCCATTGCTAAGCATGTTCTTTTATTTATTTATTTTTACTATTTTGCTTTTACATTTTAAATGGATAAAATTGGACCTGATCAGAACACGAGATAATCAGAATAATTTCAATCTTTCTTGTCTCAGAATTGAATGTAAGAAGGTTAACGCTTAATACAGCTTCCCTTACGTTTTCACTCTTCTTTCATTCCAGTGTGACCTCTCTGTGACCCCTAATGCTCTGCGGGCTATTGCTAGAATGGCACTTGAACGGAAGACAGGAGCCCGAGGACTTCGATCCATAATGGTGAGCACTTGTTTTGTCTGCCATGTTGATGTGGCCTTCGTAGTGCTCTCGTGTTTTTAATGTTTGTGGTGGTGTCAAACTTCTACAGGAGAAGCTGCTACTGGACCCCATGTTCGAAGTCCCTCACTCGGACATCGTAACCGTGGAAGTAAACGAGGAAGTGGTACTGGGGAAAACATCACCTCATTATGTAAGGTGAGTGCTCACGAGGAGGATAAAGTTCTGCTGAATCACAGGCGTTAAGTATGACGCGTGTTCCAAGACACTGCTTTGAACGCGATGTCCTTTTGACAGAGAGAGACTATGACGTATGCGCAATTCTTTAGTTATAATTCTCCTGCTCTTTATTAGTGCGGGTTTCTGAGTTCATGAGCTGGATATTTTTAGTTCTCTTTGGCAGACTGTGCTCAACTGTGGACTGACCTTGAGACGCATAAACAAACGGCAACACTGCTGTGCTGTGCCTGGTACATACTGTAACTTCTACCCAGATACAGGTCACTGCTAGTGTGTAGGGAGAGATGGCATCAGGAGGCAATTAACTGTTTATTGTTCTGCTTACTATTGTGGAACAAGACAAGTTAGTACCTGTTATCACTTATGTTACAACAGTAATGAATAGTCAATCCTTCATTTACATTTATGGCTTTTGGCAGATGTCCTTATCCAGAGTGACTTACATTTATCTCATTTATACAGCTGAGCAATTGAGGGTTATATATATATATATATATATATATTCGAGAGAGATTTTAACGTATTACAATCACAATTCCAAAAAAGTTGGGATGCTGTGTTAAATGTATATAAAAACAGAATGCAATGATTTGCAAATTTCATAAACCCATATGTTATTCACAATAGAACACGGAAAACATATTAAATGTTTAAACTGAGGAAACTTTAAGGAAAAAATAAGGTCATTTTGAATTTGATCTCTGCAGCACGTCTCAAAAAGAGGGGGGGGGTCAACAAAAGGCTGGAAAAGTAAGTGTTACTAAAAAGAAACAGCTGGAGGTTAATTGGCGACAGGTCAGTAACATGATTGGGTATAAAAAGAGCATATTCGAGAGGCGGAGTCTTTCAGAAGTAAAGACTGGCAGTGTAAACTGCGTCTACAATTTGTGGAAAAAGTTTAGAATAATGTTCCTCAACTTAATGTCCCCATCCACCACCCCCACCCCCCACAGAGCTCCAGCTAAAGAGGCAACAGAGGACGAGTATGACTCTGGGATGGAAGAAGAGAACTGGACCAGGTTGCAGGTTGATGCAGCCAAGAATTGATCCAATCAAAGTAATCATGCTTCTTGTTTAAGCTTTAATGATGACCTGTTTCAGTCCATTAAGTGATTATTCCAGACATGAGTACTTCTGAGGGCTCACGTACACACAGAAGTACAGCCCTAAATGATCTGTCCTAATTTGTAAGCTGTAAGTTACAGTATGGTATATTACATATATCCTGAATTTCGTGATGAAAATAGTGTTTAAGAGAAATGTACTAAGTTAACTACGCCTCGGAGTGAGCGACTGTTAATATTAAATGTAAAAAAAAAATATTTTATTCTTTACTAAATGAATATGAATTGTTTTGATTTTTATGAGCTCTTTTTGAACCAGATAGTTATGGAGATTTACTCAGAAAGCAAAATCCACATCCAGTAATTTCCTTTACTAATTAAACACGTTGGTCATAATGTCCCACGCAACAGTGTAGTTAAGATAGTTATCAGCCGAGGTACTTTAATTCATTATACATGTTAGTTGATAGTGCTACATGGCTCTTTTTTTAGGGAAATGACCCTGTATTATGGCGGACCACATGAGCTTCCTACCAAAACTACTTTGGAATAAGTTTTTACAGTTCTTTATCAGAGTATCTGCTGTTGTCACTGTTACTCAGTATTTTTGTGCATTGGTTTATTTTTATGGACTGATTTCACTGAACAACTAAAGGCTGATACTGAACACTGCTGACTCAGAGGTCCTTTGTTAGCTGGAATGTAAGTAATGTCTTCTTGCTGTAACACATTACACGGTTCCTCCATTTAAATGCGTTCGGTTCTGCTCCAAGAGTAACACACTTCTCTCTTCTGCTTGCTTGCTTGTGTGTGTATAGTCCACAACTCGATTGCACCCTTAAATCACTTTCTTCCTCAGAACAGTTTGGTGTAGCACCACTCGTTCTGCAGTTTTATTAATACAAGTGGTATCACTGAGCCAAATGTTGATTTAAAAAAAACAAAAAAAACAAAAAAAAAACCCTACATTTAAAGGAAAGATTGATAGATTTTAGTTAGAAGATAGAAGTATCTTGGCTGCTTAAATTATGTAAATTTCTGCTTAGCCTTAACATTGTAGGACATCTTTTATTAGTTCCTATATTTACGAACCTAATGCCTGTGAATATTTCTGTGCAAGGAGGAGGGAGTAACAAGGCTAACTTATTTAACCATTTCATGTGTGGAACGGGAAACCATCAGGGTGTGTGTGTGTGTGTGTGTGTGTGTGTGTGTACATCTGGCAAACAATGAACTACAAGAGCAGCTGTATCAGCTACTGGTCTAATATAGTGCTGCAGAATGTAGCCTTCATGTTTTTGCCACAAATTATTTTAGACTGCAGATTCTCAATCAAATCTCTTACTCCGAGATGCGTGATGAACTTGAGCTCAGCCTTCCTCAGTCTTTTGTAGAATGTCTTGTAAAATGTATGGATTAATAAAGCTTTCCTTGACTTTCTAATGGGCTCCGGATTAATTTTTCCCAAATTAATATTTTGTATCCGTGAATACATTTTGAACTTCTGTGTAACCGATATTATAACTGAACAAGACGGTACCAAGATCTTTTAACAGTCACTGAAACAATAGCTTTAACATCTGAAACGATGCAAAAGGCAGCAAGAGCTTTGTTTATGATGAAATATCACCTCTTTTTAATTATATTTTTGCAACATTTGCTTGTTTGCCATCCAGGAGTTTTCTCATGTTTTATCTGGGGCAAAAACAGTGTAAATATGATTCTCAAATAAAGAACATTATCGGTTTATGTTTATGATTAGTAGTCTGTTTAATAAAGCAAACTCCAACAACAATCTGCAGCCTGCTCTTTTAAAAGAGGTCTGTAAAGAGGGTGATGGTAGGGATTATTATAAAGGGCCTCAAGGGGACCTAAGGCTGTTGAAAACTGTTAAGGCCCAAAATTTGTAGGGACCCTGACCAAGATAAGATGAGCGAAGATGTATATTAATCTCTCATGGGGTTATTACAGCATTACAGTAGCATAATAATAGGAATATAATGTATGAGAAGGTAGATAAATAAATATAAATGATATTAGTAGTGTCCGTGTGATAAGAACACAAAATGAAGGGGTAGAGTACACAAGTGCCGGTGTAATATATCAGAGAATTGTACATGTGTGAATATAAATGTGATACGTGTGGAAGAACAGAAATATCAGCAAATGACACCGCACAGCAGGGGAAGCGCAAAAGGTGAGTTATTGTGGTCGCGCTCTGCGCCGTTGCTTATGTTGTGGAACTCAATCGCATTACCACCGTTTCAGAGGGGAACCAATTTTAAGCGGTACAGGAAATGATTGCTGACGTACCAGTGTGGTGCCTGGTTGTGCCTCCCTGTTCAATTCTGCAGCCCAAGGCCCCTTCGGTAGTCGTCTTGTCCGCCTGATTTAAATGTGTGTATATATACTTAAAAAAACATATTAAAACAAGTTAAGACCCTCAATAATTAGCATTGGTAAAGTAATAAAATGTTTGATCAATTCCACATTTTGTTGGGCAAAATGAAAGTGTTATACCTAACTTTAAGCGTTGCTCGTTGCTAGTTCTTGTCGTTCTATTGTTAGTATATAGCTACAAAGTTACCCAATTGTATAAGCTGTACGCAGGAACTGACTTCAAATTAATTAACGAACGAATTTAATTAAACACAACTGTAGTTATCGGCAGGCAAAACTTTAAGACAATTGGTGTGTCCTCGGTCCGTGTCATCCAATCAGATTTAAACAGGAAACGGGGTGCAGGATGTATAGGAAATGAGCGATGTGATATGACACCGGAAGTGGTTTAACTTTAAAGAAACGCCGCCGTTGGTCGACGAGCGTGAACATGGACAAACCGCAGGAGTATCATTATTCCGGAGGGTCATCGCATCCACCTGCACCGACTATGGCGCCGAGAGGAGACTTCCCTGCAGCACCTTCTCCCGATTCATGGGATGTTTACCAGCAGCACCAGGCTCAACAGGTTCCGCCCCGTCACTGGGCCCCGTTTCCCCCGGCACGACCACCAGCGCCCTCGCACGGCTCTCCTCATGTTTATCCGCCACATCTGCCTTTCGACCCCAGCAGACCTCCTCCTGGTTATTTCGCGACATCTCCAGGACTGACCCCTTCTTCTTCTTCTCCTTCTTCAAACCCAAAGCCTGGACACAGTGAGGATCCACCTGGCTTTCATCCACCCCACAGAGATTACCAGTCTAACACGGATATCTATCACAGAGGGCATTTTGATCAGAGTGGCAGCTTTTCAAACTCTGCTCCAGCGTCATATCAGTCTAGTTTTCAGTCTAACAACCACAACAATATCCCATCTCATAATTACTCCGTGGACCATCATAACCAAAATTATCCATCCCGAGCTCCTCCTGATCACGCTGACAAAACCAGCAACCAGTCTGATGAGGATGCTTGGCAGAGAAAACAAGACGAGCAGTGGGTTAGTGCTTTCATACACAGAAGAAGAAGAAAAACGGCACCACCTTCTGCAAAGCACTCTCCTCCAAAACACACGGTGTCTGATTTCAGGGAGAAGTTGGACACAGCGTTTGAAATGCTCTCCGAGCTCTCGGAGGTGTGCCAAACCTTAAAAAACAACCTCGAGAACGAAAACGCATGGACGGACTCATACTTGAGAGCAGCGGAGCTGAAGAGCAGCCTGGAAGAAAGCCTGAGGACTCTGAACGATCCGGACAGGGTGGACATGGTGAAGAAGAAACTGGCTCTGATCAAGAAGAAGCGAGCACGCGTGCGCAGGAAGAAGGCCGAGTGTGAGGAGGAGAAACGAGAGCAAGAAGCGCGGGCCGCAGAGAAAGAGGCGGCCATCGATAAGCACCAGATGAAGAAGATACAAGAAATCGAAGAGAAAAACAGGGTGAGAGGCGTGTACACGCAGCAGGGGTTGCTCAGGTCCAGGGGTTCGGAGTTGGACCTGATCCAGCTGCTCCTATAGGCCTAACTCACTCAATGTTGTACAATATAAAACACACTTATTGCAGTTACCCTGTCAGAAACGGAGTTGTCTCCACCTCCTGCACTTTGACTCCACCCAGGTAGGAGGAGCTATATCAGGTCCAGCTCCTCCTCGTGGACTTTCTCCCATGTCCACATGGGTTTCTTCTGGGTTCTCTGGTTTCCTCATACCTTCCAAAAACATGCCAATAGGTCAAATGGCTACAGCAGTGGTCACCAATACTCTTCCTTGAGATCTGCAGGTTTCATCTCCAACCAAATTCTAACACGACTGTTTGAGGAGATGAAGAACTTCTTAAGGCAGTGATTTAGATGGTCAGGTGGGCACGGTTATGGTCAGTTCTAAAGTCTTCAGAAAGGTAGATCTCCAGGAACAGGGTTGGTTCCTGTGGACCTCTGGGCTACAGTATTGTCCATGAATGTGAAGGCGTGTCCCAGTCAGAATATGTATTCTGCCTTCATGACCAGTGCTCCCAGCTTAGACTGCAACACTGACCACCTTCAGATGAATGAATGAAATGTGGACAGTTTGCCCCGTTGTTTCAAATGTTGTCCTCTAAGACGTAATTGGTGCTGAATTGTACTTTAGTTTTCTGCTTTAGTTATGGCAATAACATGGGTAATAAATAAGGATATCTTATAGCCACTGGTTTAGCATCGTCACACAGTCTGCTTAAACTGTCGAGTTCGGTGTGTAAGACTTGTTTGTGGTTTCTGACATTGTACAACGCACCGTTGTTTATTAAAAAAAATGGGCCAGAGAACATCACAAACGGTTGCAGTGAATGTTTTGACATTGAATCAGTTTCTTCCGATGTTGAAAGCTACAACGGCGTATGTTCAATCATAGAGGCCCTCTGTAATGAGGCCTCAGAAATCCGTCTGTACAGGAGTTCAGAGTTTTGTTGTTGTTTTGTTGTGTTTTTTTGGTGAATGTAGAGGTGGAAAATGATTATTTTTACTGCTGCTTTTTAAAAAAAAATTGCGATGCGGGTTTTTTGTGGGAAAACTTCTTGGATCGGAGAATTTGCAATTGCACAAAAGTTTTGCGCGGTCTTCCGCGGTGATGTTTGCTGGTAAATGAAACCTTTTAGCTGTGTTCATGTTCGACGTGCGTGAATCGAAGAGAGCTTTGACTGAATGCATCATGATGCCCAAATCTGTGGAAGAACCGCAGCGTTCGTGTGATTTTTGCGATCGTAGTCCATCCTGGAGGGACTGATGAATCCATCGTATAGTCCAGAATTTCGAAATTTGCAAGCATGCACAAGCTCTGTAGTGAGCGGTTCTGTTTTCTGTTCCCGAATGCAGGAGCGAGAACTGAAGATGGCGGCCGATGCGGTACTCTCTGAAGTCAGGAGGAAGCAAGCTGATGCCAAGAGAATGCTGGACATCCTGAAAGCCCTGGAGAAGCTGCGGAAACTTCGCAAAGAAGCTGCGTCCAGAAAAGGTGAATATTTGGTGGGTTTTTTGTTTATGGTTATTTGGCCTCGGCAGTTTTCCTGTATTATTTGCCGAACTTAAACTTTGCAGAACAATTCCTGAGTGCAGTTTTATCTAAGAGTTGTGTGTATATTCGAACTGCTCAGTCCTTTGTTGCCTTCCCCTCCCCCTCCTTCCCAGGCATGTTTCCAGGAAAGGAGAGTGACGAGGTGTTTGAGGGCCACCTGACGCGACTCAGGTCTCTGATCAGGAAACGCACCGCTGTCTACGGGGCTGAGGAGAAGGCACTGAGGGTCATGCTGGAGGGAGAGCAAGAGGAGGAGCGCAAACGTGACCATGAGAAGCGGCAGAGAAAAGAGCGAGAGAAGCAGCTCCAGAGGAAACGGGAGATCGACATGATGCTGTTCGGAGGTAATTATCTGCAAAAGTTCTGGTTCTGGATTCTGGTTCCAGACTCGCATGGTGTGTGGGTAAATATTTCTTCCAACCACCACAAGTTGGCAGTGTTATCCAGTTAATTATATGAGTATAAGATAATGTTTTCATGACTTTCTCTAGCGAGTTGTTTTTTATCAGCAAAACATTTGTTTCAGTTTCCTAAGATGTGCGTGTTGGTTCATACATGTCCTTTGTTCTACCAGCTGACCTGCCTTTTGATCATCCACTTCAGCCGTACCAAGAGTACTACACCCAGGCAGAAAGATCACTACCTGCCCTCGTCCAAATAAGGTGAAGAACTTTCCGGCTTTACTTTATAACTAACTTCATCAGCACTTTTGTCCTCATTCCTCGTGTGTATGATCTAATCTCTTTGCAACATGAACCTACACAGATTTCATTGACATTGTCGCTATTCATCAATTTCGTCTTCGATGTCTTTGCCGAGATTTTAGGGTTAGGTCATCATACTAATGAGCATTTTGAGTAACAATCGATATGGAAAGCAATAATAATCTTGAATACTGCCGATATATAAGTTGACACAACAACAGCCAAGCGTTCTATTCAATTATTTGTCTCTTTATGTGTCTTTAGGAGAGACTGGGATCAGTTTTTGGTTCCTGTGGATCAACCTGATGGTTCCAGCATTCCTCAGGGCTGGGTTCTACCAGATCCACCATCTGATGACATCTGGGCCAGCGCTCTGGAGAAATGAATGTCTAATGAAACCACATCCAATCCATTACTGATATTTCAAAGATTGCACATTGTGGACTGTGACTTGGCGCTATTTTGGAGATTGCTGCACCAATCTTCGACTAAAGACGGCTGTTATTTATTGTATTTATGTGTTCTACTTAAATACTAATAAGAATAAACGACTTGTTTGTATAAGCGAGAGCTTATGAGTGGTTTCTTTTGAAAAGCTAAGCTGAGGAGTGATCAGCCCAGGAAGTTCTCCAGATTTAGCCATAAACCATGTTGACTAGAAACGGAGACCTTTTTCTCAGGAATGTTTATACAGTATTGGTCATGCCTGCTGTGCAGTGTTTACATAAAAATTACAATGCTGTAATTTACAGAAAAATTGTTTTTTGTTTTTAAATGCCAAAATGTCTGTCTTCTATACTCTATTAGATGTTTTTAAATCTGCTGTATTTTATATAAATGATCAGAAATTGGCTCAAGTAAACAAGTGGTGATGAGGTATTATGTCAGTGGATTAGTGGAGCAGAGTGTTATCCCTCTAAGCAGGCTGACTGTAACATCACAAACAAACACAGCTTCAGCTCTGAGACCACACACACTCCAGAAAACACAGGTGGGTGATGCACACGCTCTTTGCTGTATTGGTGTAACTTTTCCAAGTAAACGGTTTTGTTATTTTGCCATCGGATGCTTTCCAGTGTACTGTGTTTTGAGGTTGGGCTTTGATTGGCTGTAAGACCGTTATTTATGTTTATGTATAAGCATCGGAGAACTTGTTTGAGAAATGATCTTTAACAGGTCATACGCTTTTGTCTATAAATGTTCTAGATAATAAACCAGCTGTTCTTTATTTGTAATCCTATCTAGATGCACATTAAAACTTGATTGTGTCCTTGTTTTGTATTGGGTTACTTTTATCAATTCACTTCATAGTGTTTACATTTACTGTCATGTAATGAATCACGTTTTTTCAGAACTTGCTGGTGTTCTGGAACAAAACATCTTAGTGGTGTTTGAATCCAGTTCCACATGCAGTTCAGTCTTCTATAGATCACCTGTGATGAGTTTTAATGACCAGATTGTGAGCCTCCTGCTCCTGTTGTTCACTGTCCTAGGAATTAGACCCCATTGCATGACTTTGATCTGGACATGAAATTCTTTCTTTTAGATAGATAATAGCAGTCCCAGCTTTGTTGGATTTGCAAGTCATCTGACTTCTTGAACCTTCTGGCCCTGCTTCATAAGAAGGAAAACAATTTCGGAGCTTTTACTGAGCATCTGGCCTGGTTTAAAGGTCTAAAACCATCTGCTTTCAGATGGTTTCAAAGCAGCAGGATCAGTTAAGCATCTTGAGCTGTACAGATTCCTCAGTATACTGCAATGGGCTTTGTAACAAGGCTTTGCTGGCTATAGTTATACTAGATCACTAGGATGAGGCAGTCAATGCCAACTGTTTATAACAAACAGTTTCCCAGTCCAGATCTTTCATGAGGGAACTATCCACAAAACAGATCCCAGATCAGCATTTCCACGAGGAAGTGTGTCACATCAGTTGGTACCTGCAAGTCAGATGGTGTAGACTCTGTAATCTTTAATCCCTTAATCCATTGCCTGTCTACAATTTTGTGATTACAGCATGAAACTCATGCGCACAGTGGCTTAGTGGTTAGCACATTCCCCTCACACCTCCAGGGTTGAGGGTTTGACTCTTGCCGCTGCCCTGTGTGTGTGGAGTTTGCATGTTCTCCCCATGCTGCAGGGGTTTCCCACAGTACTCCGCTTTCCAAAGACACGTGTGGTAGGCTGATTGGCATGTCCCAAGTGTCCATATTGTATGAATGGGTGAACGTGTATGTGGGTGTGCCCTGTGATGGACTGGCACCCTGTCCAGGGTGTACCCTGCCTTGTGCCCAATGCTCTCTGGGATAGGCTCTAGGTTCTCTGTGCTCCTGAAGGATAAGCGGTATACATAATGGATGGGTGGAAGGAATGAAACACAGAAGCCTAGAATTTTTTTTTCTAAGAAGCATTTCAGGAGAAGATCTGGTTCAGGTGCTTCTGCAGTGCTTTTAGGAAAATCAATGCCGGCTGCTGTAACTTTAGACCAAATCAAAGCAATCTAAACATCTCTTTAATACTATTCTGTTGAATGTGTTTTCAGTGAAAGGGAGAATGTCTTGGCTGGATGATGTGCCCTTCAAAATCCCTCTGGGCTCCCTTGGAGAGGTCAAAGAGGAGGCGGAACTTGTCACGGATCCAGAAATCATTGTGCCAGACTATCTTAAGATCCTCCAGGAAACAGAGGTTGGATAATGTTTGTTACATTTTGACCTGATATCCAAGCCACTTGTATTAGTTCTTGATGGCTTGGTAATAAAATGTAAGCTGTTTCTATTTACATTTACAGGAGCACCTGTCAGGCACTGACAGGCCATTTCTTTTGTAAAAGGGCCTTCTAAATGCCACAGTAAGATTTTCTACCGTCTCATTGCTTAGGTGGCCTGAAATCTTTTGCTAAGCTATGTACTGTTTTATGTAGCTCGTTAATGTTTACAGAGGGATGCTACTCAAGTTAGTTACATGTAATTTAACTATAACATTGGCAAGCGATGCTTGGTGTCAGAGTTGTTAGTATGATAAATGGAGCCTGTCCCAGGTACAATGGGCACAAGGCAGGAATACACCCTAGATGAGATGCCAGTTCATTGCAGGGCATCACACACACAGAAATTGATACACTCGTTCACAACTAGAGATTATTTAGCATAGCCAGCCCATGTTCCGACATGCTTTGGGATGTGGGAGGAAACCAGAGAGCCCAGAAGAATCCTACATGGACAAACAGAACCGGGGATGTGAGGCTGCAAGACTACATGCTGCACGACTGTGCTACCATAGATGATAACATGTTATATTACATTACTTTTCATTATTCTCGGTGTGTTTTATGTGTGGATTTTATGTGCTGGGTTTGTTCATGGGACACATTCTCAGGATCTCACCTAGGGCCCCACAGAACCCCACAGTCAGTCCAGCTCTGCATATCTGTAAACAGTCTGATTTCAAATTACAGCCAAAAGACAGTTCTATCAATCTCTTTTAACTAAATGATGTCATCCTTGTGGACTTCAAGATTCATTTCTCAAAGGATGTTGTTCTTGGAAATGCTTTTCTGGACTCCGATAGCTCTGGCTTCACTGTTGGATCAGTGTAATTGAACTAGAACATCTGCTGGCTATGATGGTTTGTTCCTTTAATTTAATTATCACTAAGTACCAGCAGCATGATTGAAAAGCAGACAGATCACTCATTGCGTGCTGATGTGCTGGCAATGCAGTGCTTTTTTTTTGTTTTTTTTTTTTTTTACCTTAGAGGCCTACCATCAACATGGTTGCCAACTTGCTGTTGGCAAGTGTGTTCATTTGGACGTGCAGCTCAGAACAGGATGTTTAAGTCAGCATCGCAACACAAAACCTTCCATTTTAAAAAGACTGCTGGCAGACGACTATTCTTCATATCAGATAGTGTTGTGCTTTTTTGACTAAATGCCAACAATTCAGCTTAGATGCTTTGCCATTAATGTAAGTGGAGAGCCAACTGCATCTATTATCTGATCTGAAATGAGCTAGTGAGAGCCTTTTATGGAAAAGGCAGTGCTGTATTTTATTCAAGTTCCCTCTCATGGTTTCCTTTGTCCATCCAGAACCAACATTTTGGAATGAATGGACAAAACTGTTGAGATTGGCTGGGGTTCTGATTTGCCCCTTGAATGACTTTATTGAGGTTCTAACAGTTATCATAGCGATGAAGGCAGTGCAGAAATATAGCTCATGTCCAGTGGGATTCACATTGCATTACAGCATGTCTTAGCATGTTGTGTTTTATGCTCACATTTTTGACAGAATTCAAACAGGAAATCTCATGAATTACTTCATTCACCATTTCAAACACTTGGTTCATCAAGAATCTGGGCTACTTCAAATATTATTTCAATGGTGGGTGGTGAAATTGTTAACTACATGCTGTGGGTTTCACTTGTGCTGTAAGTAGAGTTTGATGAAAATAAAGAATAATTATCATTGATTAAAAGTATGAGGTAATGTCAGTTATATGCAAAGGTTCCCTGTTTGTTTCTGGTATTGACAGTATATCTTCAGTCTGGAGAACTGGGTTCTGACGGGTGTGCAGGGTGGCTACAGCATGCCGAATGACCTCCACCCATCTAAGGTGGCGGCAACTTGCCCTCCATACTGGATGTTGTTCAGCAGTCCTCAGCAGAGCAGGCTGGCTAGCCGCTGGAGCAGTGACTTCTGGGAGCCCAATCCTCGGCGACGCAGCCACAGTCTTAATGCGGCTCACTATGGTATGAATGACAGAGTCAAGTTCAACATTTCCAATTCGGATGATGATGACTCCTCTGATAATGAGGATGCTTCTTTGTCAAGACCAAAATGTAAGGATTCAGGCTTAAGAAGTCAAGTGCTAGACGGGAAAGTCCTGCATTCTCGTTGCTCTTCATATCTCCTCAACCTACCTTCACGTTGTGGCCTCTCCTCACAGCAGCGCTCCAGCATCCTACAGTGCTCTCTCCAAAATTCGGAAACACAAGGAAGGAACTTGTGGAAAATCCACAACCATGATGACTCATTTCATGAGCTTTCAGTAAGGAAGACAACTTTTGACTCTTGGTCACATGAGAACTATCATGAAAGTTACAAAAATGTGCCTTCAAATGGCTTTAATCAAATTTTAGTGATTATTTTTGATAGTTATTATTTTATGGTCACCCATACTTAACCATCACGTCCTTCTAAAGAGTATATTGTTGATTTTTGCATAGATTTCTATATCACTTTCTTCTTACCCAATCACTCTAAAGATTTGAGTCTGTAATAGTTGCCCTCATAATGTAAACACTGGTTCCATCATAAGTAGCTTTAAAAAGAAGTACCCAAATGATTAGGGTATTTTAGTCAGCAGATCGAGCTATTCAGATAGCCCTGTGCTAAATTTATTTACTGTTAGGGTTAACCTTTAAACTATGTGCGGCTAGTAGTGTTAGCTATTAATAGTGCTGACTTTCAGGTGACGACATTCTCTCATTCTCTGATTGGTATCTCCCAACTACTTAATCAATCCACATTTCTTAGCTGTCCCTAAAGATCAAAGTGGCTAATAATAACCAGTGTAAAGACTTTTCCTGGAATCTTCCCAAGTTGCCACAAGTTGGTTTGGATTAGCACATGGAAAGGCCCTTTAGATGTCTTTCTCACCAAGGCTAAGTTTCAAGGCCAACATTGAGGTTAACTATCAACTACCAAGGTCTATGATATCACCGACATGCTATGTCCCATACACAGAGGACTGTATAATTTAAATGCAGATTGAGTTGATGAGTTAAAGAACAGATTCTTTCTATTAAAGTGGAAAGAAAAGTTAAAGAAAACAACAAAATCATAAAAGCACAATACCACTTAAATATCCCCTACTAACAGTCCATGACTAACATGACTGTACAGGTTTTGTTTAATTGCAAGCAATGATGTTCAGGTGAAACATACACAGTAATAGGCATAAAGATAGGCACATTTAATTGGAAACACAACTAGTAGAAAAAGTAGAAAAATTTAAATAAAATATAAAGCAGCAGTGTGTCACTATACATTATTCTATAGTGAATTGCTTATAACAGTGCAGTGTTTCCCTTCTTCTCGTCTCTTGTGGATACTGATTTTCCAAACCAATGTTGTTGTTATCCCTCCAGTCTCCAGGCTTGAACTCTAGCATGCCCCTGGCCCCCACACGGCCCCTCAGTTCCCATGCAACAGTCCATGACTCCTCTGTGGAACTGCTCTCAGCTCTCAACCCTGAAGAACAGCAGCTCTTGGAGGCCGTGACTGAGCATGGATATTCATTACGGACAGCCATCATTGCCCTGCAGAAAACGGGCCATCGGAGCCCAGAGCAGGTTGGTAGGACCTGAGGAGTAATGGTTTATTAATAGTTATGTTGCAGGATTAACACACAAGAGTTCATTTCAAACCTAGAGCTGAATTACATATTGTACATGAAATACATATTTGTATGCTAGAGGATGTAAGCCAGGTATGAATTGAAGCTCGGCTCCAGTGCAGAATCTGTCTTGGGTATCTTTGGAATATAAATACCACTAAAACCAGTAATTAGGTTTGCAGGGGGAGAGGTATGCATCCATGCTCTGAAAGAGTGGTTGGATCAAATTACCCAAAATGTCTATGGGAACTTTTTGCATTATAATTTCCCAATATTCCCAGTGAGCATCCTTTTTGGTCTTGAAAATTCTAACTTTCCCTCAGCCATTACATTAACCCTTGCACAAGCAATTATGGAATCAGTTTATTTATAAACAAATAGCATTTTCAGAATTATGGGCAAACGTGCACAAGGATATTATTAAGACATTTGGCCCAAGTCATATATACTGCTTTCAAAGAGAGATATTTATTATACTGTCCTCATTTTGACCTTACTGGATGCATGTTTCCAGTCTTTCTATCATATGGTACAGACAGTACCAAAGTCCATTGCTGTGAATAAATCCTCACAGTAACACTTGGGAATTGAATACGTCTGCAATTATATTATATTTTCCACCTCTGCCAGTTGTGTTATTTACATACCTGTTCCTTCATTTTGCACTTCAATGTAGCTCCTCTTTCAGGGAACAACATCTGGTTTCAGGTACTTTAATCTAATTCTGGTCATGATGACTGTACAAATAGCATACCACAGTAAAATAAATACCATTCCTCCCCAAAGTTTCCTCCACCAGCTGCATTAACTGTTCTCAGAGTCAAAGAGGATTGGAATGTCTAATAAGCAAAACCGATTTGAAAATAGCAAAACCAGCTTTAGCTGTGTTGCTAAAATTGTGGGAAATGTTATTTAGAATATGTGGCTTTGTGGTAGCAGCATTGCTCTGGTTAGGGAAGGTTTTAAAGGAGCTGCTTTTAATTTAATTTGAACCTTCTGCTGCCTGGGAGGTGAATTGTAATTCCATTAAAAAGTTGATCATTCCCATCCCTTCCACCAACCAAACCCACTCCCTCCACTGAAGCTGCCTCATCCGTTGTAAAACAGATGTGAATCCGATCAATTGGTGATTTCCATATATATAAGGAAGCATATATACTATGTGGTCAAAGTATGTGGACACCTGACCACCAAACCTGTATCTGTTGCCCAAAGTTGGAGGTATGCAATTGTGTAGTACATCTGTATGATTTCCCTTCACTGGAATTAAGAGGTCCAAACCTGTTCCAGCATGACAATGCCCCTGTGCACAAACCAAGGCTCATGAAGACATGGTTTGCCAAGGTTAATATGGAAGAAGTCAAGTTGCCTGCATAGAGCCCTGATCTCAACCACTCTGAACACCATTGGGATGAATTGAAAAGCATACTGCACCACAGGCCTCCTCACCCTGACCTCACTAATTCCCTTGTGGCTCCAGAATCAAGTGGAAAGACATCCCAGAAGAGTGGAGGGTATTATAACAGCAAAGGGAGGACCAACTCCATGTTAATGTTCATGGTTTTGGAATGGGATTTTCAACATGTACATATGGGTATGATGGTTAGTTGTCTACATTTCAAGATGTAGTCTTGTGGTTTTTCTATGGTAACTCTGAAATGATATGATGGTTATATGTCTGGGATCACTTTTGGATATTATATATTGAACTAATAAGAGGTTATAAATTGGACAAATAAGAGGTTATTGTGGTTCATCCTAGGTATGACAAAAGGCTCACACCACTTCAAGGCAGCTATGCAGATTCAGAATCACTTTGCAGGAACAGGATGTAATATCCTCAAATTTAAAAGAGAATGCTGATGTTGTATGATGAGTGACATGCTGAATTGATGGTAACAATCATTGGGATTGGGATTAGTTGTGCAGTTATCCAGTCAGAAGCAGTAGTTAGCTGAAGGCAGTAGGGTGGGTAAAATGATTAGAGCTGAATCAACAGCTCATGTTGTTCAGGTGAGTAATCCCAGTGTCATCCATTTCACATTCAACTCGACTACTTCAGTTTCATTCATTTTAAAGCCACAGGAACCACCATGCAGCCTGGATACATCATTGTTGCTGTAGATCTGGATGATGCATGTTTTCTAAGTAAATATATAAGTAAGTTTTAAGGGCAAATGCATATTTTTGGCAGATAACCATTAAACCTCTTCCAAAGAGCAGTTGTTGTTAACTGATGATAATTACAGTTTCATTCTTACAGTTTCATAACCTTCATTCTTGTAATGTACATTTTTTGAAATGTCATAAATTTTCATATTCTTATCCAAGTAATATGTAGTTAATAAAATAAGGTGAAGAAAAACCTCTGCCTATCAAAGCATTGTTGAATTTTCAAATATTAATGTACCTTATTGTAGATTCTCAGTAACATGACAAGCTGCATTTTTTTTGTCTTATAAACGTCAAGAGAGAAAAAGAGGCTGTGTAGAGCTGTTATAACATAAAATTGTAGATGTCATTGTAATATAACATTGTAGATGTCAACGCGTCCACACCATTAAACTAGAGATGCACCGATGTAAAGGCCAATAATCTGTATCGGCCGTATAGTTTAAAAACATCCGTTGTGCAGGGCCGATTATATCCTGTCAATCAAAAGAGGGCGGGAAAATACATCGAATTCGTGCTGTGTGTAAAGATGATGTCTGTTGTGTGGAATGACGACAAAACTGCAGTTTGTAAGCTCTGTAAGCTTTGCACTACAAAAATTTTACACTGGACGCTGCAGCAGTGAAGCGGGAGTTTCATCGAGTCAATTTTTTTTTTTGGCTGCGGTGCTCGTGCTGAATTAAAGTGCCAGTAAACGGTTGAAAGATTTAAATGAAGATGAGTTGACAAAGTATATTTTGCACAGAAAAATATATTTGTAGAGTAGTATATTTCATATCCAGTTAATGTTAATATATAAAAGTTTATTTATTATGTATTACCAGTTTGATGTTCAGTGATGAAGTAGAAATGCTTTTGTTTGTGGTGAGTGAATGTGAAGCCTAACAAGAGGTTTTTAAGAATTCAGTCAATTAATCCTGTTAATATGAATTAATAGCATTCAATAAATTAAGAAATCTTACTTTAATCTTCAGAATTTAGTTCATGTGTTAATGTTAGTAATGTGTTTTCTGTTTATGAGACCAGTTAAATGGAGAAATGGAGAAATGGAGAGAAGAAAGAGTTTATTTCCATTTCTTTCAGAATTGTGGAATTAATTATTAATTTAAAAGAAGGCATACAAGGCAGAACTATCGGTATCGGTTATCGGTATCGGCTGATATCACTCTGAATAATCGGTTATTGGTATCGGCTAAGAAATTTAGTATCGGTGTAGTATTTCTACATTAAATATAACTTGAAAATAGATGATGTGCTCTTTAATAAATAGAAAATTGTAATCATTGGCAAAATGCTGTGGTATAAGAGAAATGGAACAGGAATGAAACCTCATCAACATTGACAATCAGCATCACACACACTGTTGTTTATATTCCTATAACAGCATGCCCTTTATACTTTATTACTGTAACTGTTGTAATGCTGGGTAACAATGAAATGTAATGTAACCAGATGAATGGACGTTCTCCTACAGATCCTGAGTTACCTTGTGGCATGTGACCATCTTTGTGAACTTGGCTATGATGAAGCTCAAGTAGAGGAAGCTCTGGAGATGTTTCAGAACTGTGAGACAAAGGTAATTGTTTGTTTGATATTCTAAATCCAAAGTAGAATTTATTTATTATTACAATTTCCAATGTGCTTTACATTTTACATTTTACATTTGATTCTCCTAAATTTGGTGGATTTTTTCCCCTTCTGTTTTAGGCCGAGGAGTTTCTTCACCTCCTCACTCAGTTTCATGAGATGGGCTTTCAGCAGAATGCTATCAAGGAAGTCCTGCTGATGCATGGGAACCATCGTGATCGTGCCCTGGAGGAGCTCATGATGCATGTCACCTGATCAACTCAGCCATACACAGTACATTTTTGTATATTGATGTTGGCATACAGTTAAAGCTGAGAACTGTGGCCTTAAGAGAATCACTGCGCACTGCACACATGTGGAAGAAAATTCTCTATTCCTGACGTATAGCATTAGGAATCTGTTTTAATTACTTTTTTAAATCATATTTATTGATTTAATGTGTCAATTGTGTTATAAACATCATTTTTTAAATCAGGACATAGAGGATAAATATATATACTAGATGAAATGTACACAGATAAGCATTTCAGTCATTCTTAGGATGGAAGATAATTAAGATGGACTGAAGATCTGGACTGAAGAAGACTTGGCTGACAATGTATGAATAAAAAAAAAATGAACCAATGATCAGTGGTTCTGCTTCTAATTTCCTGCGTCCAACAGAGTCGTGAAAAAAATGTGAGCTTTCAGAAAGTTTAACCAGCTCCCTCATTTGTCAAGCTGTTTGCAATATTTCTTCAAAGAAGGAAAGAAGGAACTTTTTGTCCTTATGGACTGTTTAGATTAATAACAGTCTCTGGGAATGGAAGAGATATTTGCTCTGTTAATGGACTAATAATCAATGAAATTTATTAATTATCGTTTACATGATTCTTTAGCCACTCTTTAGCATGTAGCACAAATAAAAAAGAACTGTGGGTTTAAAAAAAAAAAATTTTTTAGTACTGTAAGATTTGAATAGAAGTCAAAAGAAACTCCTTTCACATGGGGGAGTACAGTGTTCATCTCACTATTCCTCTGGCACAGACAAACTAGCGGCCAGAATCTTGCAGAATTATATTTGGGTAATGATGTTTTGTTGATGCTCGTTTGTAGCCCTAGAAACAAAACTTGTGTGTAGAGCAGCATTATGTAAACTACTTAACTTTTGGTAGTCAAATCAAAAAAGTCTCCATTTAGTCTCAGTCATACTGTCATTTGTCCATTTAAAGATTACAACATGTAATCTAAACATGTAACTGTAAATGCTTTATTCATTCATCGTCATTCTTTCATCTTCAGTAATCACTTTATCCTGGATCTGGAGCCTATCCTGGGAACACCAGACACAATGCAGGAATATATTCTGGATGTGGTGCCAGTCCACCACAGGGCACAGTACAACACATATTCGCACACTCATTCATATCCAGGGACAATTTAGTGTAGCCAAACCACTATATATATAGGGATATAGGAAGGAACCAAAGAACCCAGAGGAAAACCATAAGGGCATGGGGAGAACATGTAAAACTCCACACAGACAGTTACACAAATATCAAGTACATGGAGACATAATTAATTTTAGTCATATTGTGGAAGTACCAGGCCTTGGTTAATCCAGGGAATATGAAAAGAGAGAAAGTCTATTATTTGAAAAAAAAATAGATTACTATAAAGTATACAGTCTACTGAAATGGTTACAGTGTGGTCAATAATAGCATTCTACAGAAGAGCTGGGAAGAACGTGAGAGGACGCAGTAAAAACTTGGCCATTTGTCAAATCGTCCATTCCCAGCGGCTCTTTGGTTTTCTTTGGCAGTCTCAGGAGAAAAGTCCACATGGAGCCAATTCTTGGAAATCCTGTCATCTCCTTTTTTATCCTCCATTTGTTGTCCTCTATGGCATACTCCACTGTCGCTCTGCGGTTCACCGTAAAAACAGAATCACCTCTCACAACTGCTGTGAATAAAGCTCCTTTGCTGTTCTCATATTGTCCTGGCATGGCTGTCCACTGACCTGAGGTCAGATTATAACAGTCCATCATACATCTCAAGAAGTCATCGCATGGCCCGTTCCTCATCACATACAAATTGTCCCTATGTGCCACCATACAATGCCCATAACTTTGATGTCTTATCAGTGTGGTCACTAGACTCCACTCATCCCTGTCTACTACATATTCGTAGATCTCCGTGGTGTCTTTTGGTTTCCACAGACAGATGAATATCCTACCCATAGTCTTGGTACAAGCTACAGCAGATGCAGGTCTTGGAAGATGGGCGACAAAGCTCCATGTGTCTGTGGACACGTTATAATTTTCTACAGATGACATGGTGGATCTTTCATACTCTCCACCAAGCACATAAAGAGAGCCTTCATGTCCCACCAAGGTACAGTTATACCGGAGCTGTTGTGGGCTTGAAAATGTTGTCCATTTATCTGAGGCCACATCATAGCAGAAGCCAGAGTCTACGACTTTATTGCTTATGTCATACACGCCCCCGACAATGAAGATCTTGTTATCAAGGACTGTAACCCCTGCCATGGTGGTGCTAGTGTTAAGTGGTAGGTGAGTGAGAACTTTCCAGTCATTCTTATCCTCATCAAGGTAACACACTGTCCTCATAAAGTCCTGCAGTAGCTTAATGGTGGGTGAGTGGGCCCCGATGGTAGCATATGTACTAGGAATAAGAGATTCAATGTAATCAGTAAGTTCCTTTGGCAAACACTGTACATCCTCCTTGAGGTCTTGGTACATATCAGAAATGAACAAAGCTGCACTTTTGAACAGGTCCCATAAACCATACGTGGCAGCTGAATGATAAATGAGGAGGCAGTTATCAGAATTAATTATGTTTACAAGATGTTTAACAAGAAGCTTCACCTGAAGGAAGGCAGCACACTCTACAGCTTCAACAATTTCATCACTATCAAGGATAGGTCTCTCACCATGAATCACTTGAAGAGCCAGAAGAAAGCCACGGGCACACACTACCTGAAGGCAAATTTCCTCCTGCTGGCATTCCTTCATTCCTGACTGGTAAAGCGCCCGGAAGTATTCGCAGTTGTCTTCCAGGAGGGTTTTGTCTACTGTGAACACATTGCCAGCTAGCCGCACTCTCACTTCTGAGTTTTCACAGACTTGAGCTCGACAAACCATCTGAGCAGGTTCTAACTCTGAGCCAGCACAACTGCTGGGCTCCATCATCACAACCGGTGATTTTCATCTAAACTTCTGATGGCACTGAGGTTCAAATCATATTGCACTCCATTTCAGTGACAGAACTAACTAGCTTGCTCCACAGCCGACTGAGTAAACACTGTTTGTGTTTCCCTTAACAGCTACAAGAATAGAGTTGGCTAAACATAGAAGAAAAATGCATTGCATGAGTAACAGAGTCAGCTGTAGCAGAGTCAGCTGTACAGAACGCAGAGATGGATTATTGGGACTGCAGGAGGCAGATATTTGACACATGATTAATCCCCTCTGTTCTTGACAGGAATACAGAGCAGTAAATCTGATACTTATGGGTGCATTACTTGGGGCCACAATAGAAGTGCGATAGCCAAGGTCATGCTTTGTTAGATTTAAAATACCATACCAACTCTCTCATTCATATTCACTCCAAATAAAACCTGAACTAAGTTTTAATTTTGTGATTGACCTCCAATAACACACAAGTTTAAAATATGTCACCTGGTCTTTTTATAATCTTCAACTGTTCCTTATAATAGGTAATGCAAAAGATAAGTGCAAAAGAGTAACAATACAATTAAAAATGATGTGACTGTGAGCATAACATGCTACGACTTGGCCTGTTATGTCCAAATATAGACATAGCTGTTATTACAGTAGCAGCCAGGCAAAGTGTATAATAGTGACAAAATATTAAATATGTTATTTTTTATAAATACAGTTGCAACAAAAAATGCAAAAAAATACTCCCCCAATCCTATCCTCTCATAAACCAGGTATTTAAAAAAAATACTATATTTATATATTCAGCAAAAACAAGAAACGTCCCTTTTCTCAGGAGACTGTATTTTAAAGATCATTTTGTAAAATCCAAAGAAGATTTACTTATCTTTATTGGAAAGCTTGTTCAATG